>JBBPKM010000084.1:0-22574 GCA_038089255.1 Austroboletus rostrupii
CGTGCGCCAGGAAAATGCGGAGATTGCTGCCGCACGTGCAAACGAGGAGACGAAGCGGATGAAGGAGCAGATGGAGGAGGCTGCCGCAGCTGTGAGGAAAGCAGAGCAGCTCGCCAGTGAGGCCGTCAGAGCTTCCCAAGAAGATGCGCAGAGACTCAGGAAGGAGGCAGAGGCAGAGCGTGAACGCTCGCAAAAGATGCGCGAGGACGCAGAAAAGAAGATGGCGGAGGTAAAGGATGAGGCAGAACGGGCGCAGAAAGCTGCGGATGATGCGACGGCGGACAAGGCGCGGGCTGAGGAGGCGGCTCGTTCAGCTGCTGCCGAGACGAAGAAAGCGGTGGATTCCAGGGAAGAAGCCGAGCGACGTCTGAAGGAGGGCATCCAACCCGTCGTGACGCCCACCCCTGAGGAGGTTGCCGCCGCTAAGCGACGCGTTCAGTACAGGGAGGATTGCTTCCACTTTGCTGTCGCAGGTATATCTGGTAGCGGAAAATCATCTCTCGTCAACGCCTTTCGCGGTCTGCGCACCACGGATGCTGGCGCTGCAGCCGTGGGTATCACCGAGACAACGCTCAAGATGACACGGTATGCAGATGCCAATCCAGACAACCCGTTCGTCTGGTATGATATCCCGGGAGCGGGCACCATCAAGTGCCGCGACTGGCAATACTTCAACGACCAAGGACTCTATGTCTTTGACTGCATCATTGTGCTCTGCGACAACCGGTTCACTATGACCGACGTCGCCATCCTCATGAACGCCAGACGATTCAAAATCCCCACATACATTGTCCGCTCAAAAGCAGATCAGCACATCCGGAACGTCATGGATGAGATGGGGAATGGCAGCGACGCAGAAGACGAAGGTCCAGAGCACCTCGAAAGGCTGTACAACGTGGCCCGGAAGCAATTCATTGAGCAGACGAGGAAGAGTGTGAAAACTAATCTGGAAGACGCAAACCTTCCAGAACAGCGGGCGTATATCGTCTCCAATAAAACCCTGCTGAGCGTCGTGCAGAACAAGATGCCAAAGAAGATGATCGATGAGGCGGAGTTATTCTATGATCTGATGAACACGGCGCAAAGAAGACGCAGGGCCTCGGGTGGCGGTACGATGGGATGAATTGAAACGGTCGAATAAGTGAGACGGCTTTACATAGTTTTTTGTTCGAATTGCACTATGTCACTTGATAGAACATGGTTCCAGGTGAAGGATACCGTACCTTGAATATGTTACTTGTATCTACCTGACTCCCACTCAAACCGTAGTCTACTGGTTACAAGATCTGTGCTTCCCTCATAAACAAGAGCTGAAAGTATGCTGTAGCGAACCCTGGGGGACCTCAGATCCCTATTTTGGTGGGCGCAAGTGACTAAAGTTAATGAGACCATGTTGTTTGTGCTCGAGAGCGTCTCTCACCACGATCTAGGGTTGGATGTTTTAAACACCATTTCTCTTCGAGTCCATTTTCACCCGATCCAATTAATCGGCCCCACATCATGGCCTGGGTTGTTCCCGTTGTTGCTTCTGCTGCGTGGAAACATCAAAGAAAGATAAAAACACGTTCGTCGACTCCCAAACTCGCTGGAAGCAGAACAAAAAAAGAAAAATGTTGAAAAATGTTACCAAAGCTGCAGAGCCAAGCTTGGACGTGAGGTGGCGCGATTGGAGCGAGAGCTGGCCCACGTGCGCCAGGAAAAGGCCGAGATGACCGCTGTGCATGCTAGGCAGGAGGTGAAACAGATGAATGCACAGATGGACAAGGTTGCAGTGGTTGTAAAACATGCAGAGAAACTCGCCAACGAAGCTACCCAAGCCGCCAAAGATGAGACCATAAGGCCTGCACAGGATGCACAGGCCGAGCGTTCGCGACCCCAGAAGGTGCGCGAGGAAGCGGGGATGATGATAGGGGCGACAAAGGAAAAGAAGAGGCAGAGAACTGACTTCGCCAGGTGTTGACTGGGAGCATGCATGCGCAAGTTGTGAAGCTAAGGCTGAAGCGCGGTTCGCATAGTTGCCGCCGATATACAGAAGGCGACGATTTCGACGACCGAGGCTTGTATGCATCTGACTGTCATATTGCCCCCTTGGACGATCAATTCACTATGACGGACCTTGCCATCCTCGTGAACACGAGATGATTCGACATCCTACATCGTTCATTCGAAAGCGGGCGAGCACAGTCGAAACTTCACAGTGGAGATAGCGGCAGGCCGGTTTGGAGCGCGAGCTTTCACAGCTGCATGCGCAAACGAGGAAACGAGGCGGATGGAGGAGCAGATGGAGGAGGCTGCCGCAGCTGCGAGGAAAGCAGAGCAGCTCGCCAGTGAGGCCGTCAGGGCTTCCCAAGAAGATGCGCAGAGACTCAGGGAGGAGGCAGGGGCAGAGCGTGAACACTCGCAAAAGATGCGTGAGGGCGCAGACAAGAATATGGCGGAGGTAAAAGACGAGGCGAAACGGTAGTGGTGAGTGGTACGAACGATCTAATCTTGTCGAGCTTGGCACATTCAGGGTGAAATTCACCACCCCACGCACACGTCAATGGCGATTGCAAAATTATTGCTTCTCCTTCCAGTGGCGATTGCGCTACAGTATGTGCTTATTCCACCTAACGCACATCCTCCATCGGGAGAACTACGAGAACAACGTGGTCTCGAGCATGCGCTACCCTATGTTATCATGTCTCTGCGGGTGCTTATCTACTGCCGTTCTCTCTTATCCATGCTGACACTGGCAAATTAGATTGTGTTCGGAGGATGGGCCATCGTCGAATGCCTGGCTCTCTTTGCACTCAGTAGCAATTGCCCTCCTGCGCTTTCCCGCCCATTTCTGTACGTTCTCCTTGGACCATTCACCTCTGACGGTCCTACCGCCTCTGTTCTCACTGCACTCAAGACCCCCAGTCCTGCCTTTGTTTCTGGAACGATCCTTCTTCTTGCCGGGTTCCTTCTTCGCGCGCACACATATCGCGTCCTTGGCCCGCGCTTCACATTCGAACTGAGCATCCGTGATACAACCCATGCTCACTCTTCTACCTCTCATTCTACACACGGGCCTGCTCCCGCGGAGGCCCACATGCTCGTCACAGATGGGGTATATGGCACCGTCCGTCACCCAAGTTACACTGCCGGACTTATAATGCACGTGGGATGGTGTCTCTGCCTGCTGGATCGACAAGGATCAATAGTCATTCTTGCCTCTGCTTCTTTGGCTTGGTGTCAGTCGTGGTGGTGTAGTTACGGGTGTCAGTACGTGCCCTGGTTGAGCATTCACGATACGACGGCGACAGCTGTATTGGCATGCTTTTGGGTGATTTTAGTGGCGCCGGTGTGGTTGATGACAGATTCTCGCATAATTAAGGAGGACACTATGCTAGAAAAGCATTTTGGAGAGGAATGGCGAACATGGGCAAAGAGAGTACCTTGGCGCTTGGTGCCAGGTGTGTATTAAACCAATGTGCTTGTACATCCAAGCGGCGCATCGCCTACTGACAATCATAGCTGCGTGTGTATATATGTACTCAATCAGTAAAATAGCACATTACTTTTTGCTGCTTTTTTCATGACTTTCACTCAACGTTTTGGGAAAGTAACGCAGTGCTTTACTATGCTTATCGTTCATGTAAGCGATTCGGGATGTTGTCATTGACAAATTCAACCATTGAATTGGCTCCAGCCCAGTGACTCGAAGACGGTATGCCTAGGAGAAAGCGGCTTCCTCAGAGTGCTCAGAATTTTGGAGGCATCGCCCTCAGCGGTGGCAGTCCAGCGACAAGTTCAATCTTGCTCAAAAGACCAGGCTGCGGGTTCCTGTCCAAGTCATACTTTGACGAGTTTCTCTCCGACTTCCCATGACTCATCGATCACCATGGTGCACGATGCACTCTGCCTACAATCTGTATGGAGTTGTAATAATGCAAGCCCGATATCCGGCGGTGGCGTCGCCAGAAGATTTTATTGGAGCATCTCCAAGCCTTCTTTTCCCTATTCAATAGGCGCAGATCGAGCTATCCAGCCTCGAGGGAATCACGTGTCGTACAGTCACCGCCCTATCGAACATCCAATCTCCTAGGCCTCCGCAAGTGCATTGTTCGCCCCCAGTTCTCGCCTCAACGGTATCCTTGTAACTTTGAACATCTGAGTCAGACGTGGGCGTTTTCTTTTCGAGACTTTCGACCTCAGCGGGGACTTGATGGGCCGAGGGCATTTTCTACGCTCGAGCGCCAATGACCACGTTCTGCCCTTTATATAACGCACCGTCTCCTTCGTTCATTACATCGCCACTCCGCATACCACCAACCTAGACTATTTTCACCTTCGACACGATATCTTTTGCGCCATGGGAAACGTTCTAGTACCCATGATCCCAACCATGATCGGAGTCACTGTGCAAGCACTATCTTTTGCTCTCCGTCGTCCTGACAGACAAAACCCCACGATCGCCGACATACAGGCTCTCCACCGAGCCGAACGAGCACAAAGACGTGCAGAACAAAGCGCCAGAGAGGCCCGCCAGATCGCGCAAGAGATCCGTCGACAGGCCGAGCAAGAGCGTGAACGAGCCCGAATACGCCAAGAGGAAGCAGACCAGGCAGCCGCGCAGTCCGCGCGGGAGGTGGAGCAACTGAAGATCCAGTTAGAGGAGGCAGTCAGTGCTGCCAAGCGAGCTCAAGAACTCAGCGAGGCGGCCGCCCACAACGCCAGGGGGGAAGCAACTAGGCGCACGTGGAGCATAGAGGGCGAACGAGAACAATCTCAGAGGGTTCACGAGGACGTGCAGAGGGCGATGGAAGCGATAAGGGAAGAAACGGAGAGGGCACAACAGGAAGCAGACGAGCATCGTCGTCAGGCCGAGGAGGCGGAGATCGTAGCTCGTACCGCCGCCGAGGAGCTGCAAAAGGCCAACAAGGCCAAGGAGGACGCTGAGAAGCGCCTCAAGCAAGGTATCCAGCCGGTCGTGATGCCCACTCCCGAGGAGCTCGCCGCCGCCAAGCGGCGTGTCCAGTACCAGGATGATCGCTTCCACTTTGCCATCGCGGGCGTGTCTGGCAGCGGCAAATCGTCACTTGTCAACGCCTTTCGCGGCCTCCGGAGTGTGGACGCGGGCGCTGCAGCTGTAGGTGTCACAGAGACGACGCTCGAGATGGCTCGTTATCCCGATCCCAATCCTGATCGCCCATTCGTGTGGTACGACATCCCCGGTGCGGGCACGCTCAAGGTTCGCGACTGGCAATACTTTAATCACCAAGGTCTCTACGTGTTTGACTGCATCATCGTCCTCGTGGACAACCGATTCACGATGACAGATGCCGCCATTCTTGTCAACGCGAGACGATTCAACATCCCCACGTACATCGTCCGCTCGAAAGCGGACCAACATACATGGAACGTCATGAGGGAGATGGGTTACGATAGCGATGCAGAGGATAAGGAAGATGCCGAGCGTGGGCTGTACGAGGCGGCGCAGAAACAATTTGTCGAAAACACGAGGAAGAGCGTGAAAGCCAATCTGGAGGATGCTGGCTTGCCGAACCAGCGGGCGTATATCGTCTCTAGCTCCGCAATGTTTGGCCTGGTGCGGAACAAGTCGCCGAAGAAAATGATAGACGAGGTGGACCTACTCAACGACTTGCTTAACGAGGCATATTCGAGACGCGGAGCTCGGCCTGTCGAGTCAAACGCGGGTGGCAGTAATGGCGCTTGAGCATGCAGCATGTATATACTCGGGCGCTTGATCTTTGAGTTGGCGAAATGCGAGTATTTGATTATATTCCCTGTACAAATCCTGTATTTCATGCATAGCGAGTAATTGCTACTGTCTCTCTGTGAAGGGATGTTTCGTCAGTGTTACGCATCCAAGCCAATGCCTAAGTCTAGCTGAAAGAGTGGGACGACAAAGATCACCATATTGCAACAGGCTCCTGGTGCCGAAACGATTGCGCACTTACAGTACATCTGAAGTGTCCTCAGATGAAGAACACATTTGGAGAAACCGTCCTCGGAGGCAAATTTCCAGTAAGAACGATGGCTCAGTCTCGAGAGTGCCTGGACTTCTGTCCGTCGCCCGTCGGTGTCACGACAACGACGCGTAAGCGACCGGAGCTCTCATAGCTGTTATGCCAAAAAAAAAAAAAGCAGAGATACTGAACGACTGGCGTTCAGTACTTGGGCAGTTGGCATACGCGAGCACTAGTAGTTACGGGGATCTAGGAACCCAGTGCGCTTACATGCATGACGACGGCGGATGCACACATACCTCGGCGCATAAAGGGAAACGTCAACATTCGAGAAGTCACACCCACTGCACCGTTGAATAATATCTCGGGGGCGCTAGTAACATTTCGCACGGGGATATAAGACTCTCAATTTACCGTTTCCAGCTACTCGTGCGGCTTGATGTTTGATCGGGGGTGCCACATGGTGAGACGGCAGGCAGAACAGGTCAAGGGTTCGCAAAACTACCATCGCAGGGCTTGAAGGTCAGCAAAAAGTAACGTATGTACTAGATGATTTGAATTGGCCCGACGACGCATCGTAGCGGGAAGTAACTAGTCGTATTGAAGTCAATACTAGCCAGATGGTCGTTTACGAGCGTGACACCGCCAAACAAACAAACTGTTCCACACGGACTTTGGGTATGACGGCTTTTGTTACGGCTGTACAGTCTCAAAAAAAATATAAAAATATAAAATAACAATAAGAGGGTGGAATAACAACACGTCACCCGAGATCGTTCGTATTCTTACCCATACGCTCCGTCAATGCCGCACCAATTTGGTGAACCAACTTGGTCGCCTGAAGTAGCTCCGACATGGGTATCTGGGACGAACCATGGGCGACAGACGAATACACGTGTTGTAACGCTTCCAATCGCACCGATGTCGTCTGGGCCCTTTGCAATGACGGCCCAGCGGGGACAGACGAATTATCGCTTACCGCCCTTTGCGAATACGATTCGGGAGAAAGACGTAACCCATCGTCCGCTGATATACGTGTCATCTCGTGGCACCAACAAAATGATGGTTATTCTGAAGACGTACCATGTAGAGGCATCGGCGGTCGTGGTGATGAGGTAGCGTAAAGTGGTTTGTCAACGTCTGCCTCTAAGCAAGAAAAAAAAAGCCGAGTCAACGTCGAATTTTATACAGACATGGTACATACCCGACGACGGCACATGGATGCGGGCATTTTCCCAGTCTAGATCGTCCTCATCCGATTCCACGAGCGTTGGTAACGAGGACGGTATCACCCTACATTGTCCTCGCGCGCCACGCCCTGGGGTGGACACGAGACGCCGCTCAACGTTGGTAGTATTCTTGGTCCCGTCGGCTCTTGCTTTCTGACGCAAGACCTCGCGGACGGTAGGCACCACGACGCCGTCAAACACGTTGCACTTCTTCAGCGGTACAGAATGCATACGTGGCGGGTCGACGGGTGTCACGTCCCGACTGGCAGGCTCCGATGCTAGATCGCGCATAAGATAAAGCATGTCGCGCACGGTTTGACTTCGCTTCCGGGGTGCACCATCTGAGGAAGTCAGGTCAACATTCGTTATCGTTCATGGCCAATCAAATAACATTACGGTCGGCTGCATGCTTCCGCTTCTGACCGTGAGCGTATGAATCAATAGTGTCGCCCTCTTCGGGTGAATGAGGGGTCCGCATCTCATCGCGAGAAGTAAGGATTGGCGGTAGAATAATCCGAGAATTGTTCGTCGGCCTTTCCAAGCCATCTAAAGAAAATGTCTCCGTTTGACTAGAGTACTCCTGGAGTCGGCGCAAAGCCGTCGGCTGGAGCACGTCACCGCCCGAGAATGCGGTATCGTCTTGGCCTGCAGACGACTGTTGATGTTTAACTTCCATACTAGTTACTGGAGCATGTGCTTCAGCATCCGTCGGCGTCGACAATTGGTTAAACTGGAGGCTACCTTCCCTAGAATGGTTGTGTTGGTGATTGCTGAAAAAGAAAGCCTGAGAGTCACTGCCCTTGCAAACAAAATTATGGGTATTTGCGGCGAGACGCGCAACGAACATCACCTCACAATACTGATACTTTGCGACTCAGTGGACAACAATCCATCGGCGAGATCACCCCCGTACGTGGCCACAAAACACGATATCAAAGATCTGATCTTTTCGGGAACATAATCATAGAATTCGGTGCGTCCATAGTATGTCGCTCTCCAATAAGTTTCAAAAGCGAATGGGGCTGTACCTGGCGGCGGGATGCGTGAAAATGCAGAGGCGACGAAATTTTCGGTGTCTCGGAGGGATTCGATTGACAATGGATGCACTCTGAGGGCTTCGAGGGTCATGCAATACAAAGAGACAGCCTGAAAGCGATTTAGTGCAAGTCCAATAACTCAACGAGAAAGGCCCATACGACAGAATTAAACTCCTCATCAGACATGACTTCGTTATTATCTTCGATCCATAAGCAGAGGCTGCTCGAAAGAGCTCTGAGTATATGCAACACGTTACTCGCATCCAAAGTTATCGTATGGCGGATTACATCGAGAAGTTCAAGAGAGTGCACCAGCGCATTGGGAGAGCGATATGCTCGATCATAGGAGACAGCCAAGCAAATGTCGATCATGGATAAAAGCTCGTCGACCGGAGAGTCGCATCGTTGTGTACAACCTAGGAGGAAACCAAGTACGGCTACGATCGATTCCCTTTGAAAATCAGCCAAAAAAAAAAAGTCTAAGAAAGAAATAGAAATACCAGGATTCGATTTCTTTCCCCTGAAAATGCCGTAGAATGAAGCGCTTAATCACCACATTGCGATCTCCTGATAGCGAAATGGCACCCCAGAGTAATGATTTCCATGCTTCCAACTCGGGCGCGGATAAAACCCAGTTACTGTTCGACGTCAGCAAAACTTTCAAAAAAGGCAAAGCTGATGTACCATATAGGGATGGCAAGAAATTTGACAAGTTCCTTCCAGTCGAAATTGAACTCAGACGAGGATAGCGACATCGCAACGAGTCCCCAAAGCTCCCGTTGATCGCGAATGATCAATTGTGATGACATGGGTTCATGTGTCTCCTTCAAAAACGAAGGGGAAGCTGTCGTCATGAGACTGGCGCAGAGCCTTCCCCACACTGTCCGGACATCACAATCAAGAATATGAAAGGCATACTTCAGGAATGAAACAAGGACAACCACAGCGGCTTTGGCAAGGGTGAACGCAGCAAAGACCTTTCGCATTGCAGACCACAATTGCTCGATGAATCTGAGACTATATAGTTGATCATGAACATCCCAAGAGCGCCAATCAGGGCTTGAGGCCACAGATGGGAGAAATTCGACAATTATCGCGGCCGCGTATCTCGGCACTTCTGTCGTCGCGCCATCATGTTGTTCACACACAAGCAAGATAGTGAGCCACGTGTCTGCGAGAGCCGACTTAGGTAGAGCATTCAACATACGAACAAACTGGGCGATAAGCTCACTTACGCCTAGCTCATTTCGGTCTGCTTTGATTGCAAAGCATTTCCATATGTCTAACAATGTCTTGTAGTGTTGAGCAATCTCCACTTTTTCCAGCCGATGCATGGGTGTTGGAAGCTTAGGGATAGACCAGATGATTGACGGGAGGCTGCCCCGCTCTGCACCGATGATAGCACCATTCAGGAGGATTGATGCAGGCAGCTCATAGATATCCTGCACGAGTCGGTGTCCGTGAGCATCGTTTGTGAGTGCTTGAAGAAACAAGAATCCTTCTAGACACGTATGGTCACAATCTGTTCGAACCATTGCCTTGATAACCGACAAGGCCATGGAAACTCTGCCGTGACGCTCCTCGAGTGGCATCCGATCCGATAAAAGGGCGCCAACAAGTGCGACGCCAATACCACCGTTGACCTCCTGCTTGATGACATAAAAAGCAGAACTAGTCAGCGCCGGGTCGATATTCTCACCGCTGAGAAGCTGAGCAAAAGTCCAGACGAAACAGTTCCAAACGTGGGGATGCAGAGCTCGCACGACGGAACGTTTATGAGTCAGTGCAGTAGCGAGCGCTCGAAGAATCATACGCAGAGCGTTGGAATTGGTATACAAGGTAGGACCATAAAGAACTATCAACGAAGCGAGGGTGGTGAGTAACGGCATCGGTGAATGTCCGGTGTGCGGCCCAGCGGAAAAAGCGGCACGGATGATCCATGAAAACTTGGTGCCAATGGAATCGTCGCCGTCCAAAAATGACGTTATGTGATTTGATATTGTCTGCCATTTTGTCAAAGACAGGTCCGCTTGGTGGATCAGCGCATTTGCAAATTTCCCCAAGGCGATGGAGGCCCGGAGGCAAAGCTCAGGAGAATCGCAGAGTAGGTTTCTCAGAACGCAGGGAAGCAGCGGAGACAGGGGATCGAGGAATTCGGATGGGTGGTATTCCATGGTATGTGAAAGAGCCTGACAGGGAAGCATAAGCGTGGGCCAAACAAATGCACCATGCCTACTGTGAGACCGTCAAGGACAACGTCGTGGGGGCCGTCCAAAGCACGGAAAAGAGCACGGGATATGTCGTCTTTGCAAGCAGCGATAACAGCCGTGGGAAGACGATGCGAGCTCAATATGCAGAGGGCCAGAGAGTACGTCTTGGCTGGATTGAAAACAGGCAGCCGGTCAGCGAGAGCAATGTGGAGGACGTCCTTGAACAAGAGAGAGAGCGCGTGTTCTGCGCAAGGTGAGCGGGGGAGACGGGGGACAGAGTGAGCGTACCGGGCAGGACGAGGTGCAAGGCAGGAGAGCGAAAGAGGGCGGCGAGTGCAGAGAGGGCGTGGTGGCACAGGGAGGACGAGTCCGCGATGTGCTGCTTGGGGTGGGCGCTGTGGGGGAGAGAGGAGAGGGGGTCCAGGTGAGCGAGACGAATGTCGGGCCGGAGGGCGTGGAGCAAGTCGGGCTGGAGGAGGGCGAGGGCGGGGGGCGGGGACGGAGAGAGGAGGGACGGGTCTCTGAGGCGGGCGACGAGGGTGGCGTAGGCGTCGAGGCGGTCGTGGGGCGATGCGGCCGGTGCGGCGAGGGTGAGGGCGGGAGAGAGGAGGGAAGCGGGCTCATCGAGGGACATGGGGGAGAAAGGGTGGCACGGTAACAAACACAGCCAAGCTATACACCACGCATATAACCAGGTCCCAGTCCTACGCTCCCCTAGACACTCCGTCCTTGCCACTCGTTTGCCACCCGCCATGCTCCTCCGCTCTCTCCTTTCCGCCTCCCTCCTCTTCCTCGCCGCCCACGCCGTCCCCGTCACCTCTCGGGGCGAGTTCGATGCCGTCGCCCCTAAAGTCACCTCCCCCGATGCCACATCCGTCTGGCCAACCGGCTCCACACAGTCTGTCGAGTGGGACACTAGCCAGATTCCTGAGCAGGACCAGAATCACTTCGTCGATATTTACCTAGGCTACCTGTCTAGCGACCCTCCTTCTGAAAATTTGGATCTAGGTAATTCGAGTATTATGATACCCCCTTCAGCCTCTGAGTGCTCCGCCAGACCACCCATTGGCACAACAGGTCCCAATCATGAATGGAAAACAGACTATCACTGTCCCTAACAAACAGACAGGCCAGTATTTGGTTGTCGGTGAGTGATTGGCACCGCCAACTTGGTTTGCGCTCATCATTCTCTAGTCAACGGCGATTCTGGCGATACCTCGCCTTCATTCACTATCGTACAGACCCCTAATGATTATATTGGTAGTTTGTTCGGATGATGTTGAATGACTTGGTCGTTTTTTGTAGCTCGTCATTCTGATTGGACTTTTCATGATCGTGCATTAAGTACCCATGGACATCTTCATACTTGGCTCGTCCCCAGTTCACTTGCTTGGCACCAACAATGCATTTCTTTTGTTCTCGCTAGATGCATCATCAAGTAATGCAATGGCACATTCTAGTCTTTTTTCGTTCGGTGAGCCTGTCGCAGCGATCCAGCAATGTGCCCGTACGAATCCCACATTAACCAAAGTGGAACTACGACCCAACTGCGTTTGACGTGAACGCGCTTCCAATTTTCCCGAATAGACACTTACATTAAATTCATAAACTGTAGTTCGTTTCAGGTGAGCTCATACTAACCGGCAAGTCGTGGAGAAACCGCCCTACCACAAGGTATACCCAAAGATGGAGTGGATTGGAGATATTCAAGCTGGGACTTCCCGTCAGCCATTCAGGGCAGAACGTCATCCAACTAAGTTCGTGACTCAGCTCGCACCTGCCAATAAATATGCCAAGCAACTCACCCCCCGTATATCTCCGCCGTGCTCAATACGATGATCCAGTAATGACGAGCCGGGTCGCTCTCGATGATCTGGCTCAAAATATAAAAGCACAGTGGTCCAGCACCGAGAACAGTCAATATTTCAAGAGACACAACCGTGGGGTCCGAAACACCCCAGCGGGCATCTGCCTGGCTATACTCTTTCCCTGAGGGCGACGTTTCAGTAGGCACACAAGTCCCACGATCGACACTCACAAAGTTCGGCAAGGAACCCCGAACTACTGTTTACTGACCTGCCAAAGGTCGAGAGATAGAGAAAGGACCCTTCGTACGAGAAATGAATGAGTCCATCAAACGCCTTGACAACGACGATTTTCCAGTGGCCTCATGATACAAAGCGATTGGTTACGAACCAACCAAATGAACGTGAACTTGTCCTGCCATCGGGCGTTTCTGGGCAGTAGGGTGTTGGCGCCAACGGTTGCAACGAGACCGATGGCAGCAACGCCTGTGAGAGAAAGAGCGGAAGTCAGAGTGAACACGGAGGTCATGCTGGTTGAGATGAAACCGTCGACGCCGCCTAATCCGTATGTCCAAAAGAGGGCAAGCTCTTGAAAATCCGACCCGGCTAGGGCCGCCAGCGCCCATACGAACGGGCTCCAGCAGAGATCAGGTCAGATGGTTTCATACTCCATCCTTCACAAAGCCTACGCCAAGATCTTTTTACATGCCGCCAAACACCCGCACAAGCAAGTCAACGGTGTCTTGCTCGGAAAACTAGTCTCGGATGTTGTGATCATCCAGGACATCGTCCCGCTCCTCCATCACTGGACCAGCCTCAGCCCAATGATGGAGATTGGCCTCGACCTTGTACGTGCCATCTCTAGATCAGTCGGCACTTTTTCTATACGGCTGTGCAGGCAGAAAAGCATGCGGAATCGCTTGGTCTCTCCCTCGTCGGGTATTACCAGGCTTGTGAGAGGATAGATGACACGGCGCTCGCGCCGGTAGGCGAACGCGTTGCAGAGAAAGTCCGCAGCCAATTTGGCGATGCCATTGCCTTTGTGGTGCGTAATATCAAGGCTTCTCGTCCTGTCGTTTCATCTCACATCCGTTGCGATGAAGATTGACGGCGATGTATTGGGATCGGGCGTAGCAGCGCTGATTGTAAGCCGCATCTCCTCCATGGTGCTGCTTTTTTGCGCTCATCACGTCCCGAGCCTTATCTGCCGCAATCTGGCTTGACGACGTGGCGCCCACAGACCTTGCGACCACCGGCGTTCACTCCAGGTTCCCGAGTCACGCTGGCGAATCCCGAGTCACCTACACTCGCAGTATCACTGGTCCGGGATAGCCAGATGCACCAAAAGTTTGGAGACTTTGATGATCACTTGGAAGACGTGACGATAGATTGGTTGCGGAACGGTGCATGTAACATCGAGAGCCCGTGAGATGTTTGTGGTCCTTCTCCAATACACATCTCGGAAGACGTGTACAGTTAGTACAGCGCTAAAACACGAGAGGCGAATAGCCGCGATCGATCCGAACAGTCTGTTCTCCCACCGCTCTCATCTACTGCTCTCACACATTCATGGGATCCTTGGCACTGCGGGCAACTCTCGTACACTGCCCTGCTCTAGGGCGGGTAGAAATCCTGCCGGATCACCTTCTTTGTATGCCCAATCTCCCTTCATCGCACATAGCTGATCGAGTCTTGACTGCTTAGTGACCGACGATCGTGGGTTCATTGTCCACCTGGCCCCGTGGTCTTCAGACCTTTCGAAGCAGCACATAGATCGATACAAGTCTAGTATCAAGGTCCTGCCTGCCGGGTGCTTCTTATTCCCCACCTTTTGCGACCTGCATCTCCATGCACCCCAGTTCATGTATCAAGGGACCGGTCTTGACCTCCCACTCATGGAATGGCTCGATAAGTATGCCTACAAAGCCGAGGAAGGTCTGGACCGCAATCCAGATCTGGCCGCCAAGGTATACCGCCGACTCGCCCAGCGCTTGATAGAGGTTGGGACAGGTGCTGTCTTGCTGTTCGGTACGATCAACGCGGAGACAAAGTAAGTGATCGAGTTTCTCCGAGCCGCGGGTGAACACAAGCTCGTCAGCCTTATCCTCGCTCGAGAAATGCAGACAGCAGGAATACGAGCGTTTGTTGGCAAGCTGTCCATGGATAAGTCATCACGACCGACCTACCAAGAGCCCAGTGCAGAAGAGTCGTACAAATCCGCCGAGGATTTTATCCATAGGTGCAGATCTTCTACGGCAGAACTTGAACCACATCTACGGTTCGTGGAACCTGTCATCACGCCAAGGTTTGTGCCTACGTGCTCGGATGAGTTGCTCGCAAAGCTCGGCGAGCTCTCCAAGACGAGGTCGACGCGCATCCAGAGTCATTTGGCTGAGTCGTTTGGTGCAGCAAAATGGGTAAGAGACGAACGTCAAATCGAGGATATCCAGGTCTTCAAGAAGGTAGCGTCGTCGCCTTGCAAGCGATGTGTACTCACGTAGAACTATAGCACGGTCTCTTGGGAAGGGGCACCATTCAAGCACATTGCACGTTTTTGAGTTCGGAGGAGCTCGATGAACTTGTAGTCAATCAGACGGCGGTGGCTCACTGCCCTCTGTCCAACGCGTACTTTTCGGAGAAACCGTTCCCTTTGCGCGAGGCTCTGGACAAGGGCGTATTGGTCGGCCTCGGCACAGACGTTGCGGGAGGATACAGCATTGATATACTCAGCAGCATGAGGCATGCAGTTGCAACATCTCGGATACGCGAGGGAAGTCGCCTTCTGGAGCCGCCATCTGAGGATAACGCAAAGCCGCTTGCTGTCGAGTGGAAGGAGTCGCTCTTCCTTGCGACAAAGGGGGGTGCGTTGGCGCTGGGCCTGGAGAACTCGGGTATGTTTAGAGTCGGGGCGTCTTTCGACGCTCAACAAAGTGAGTAGTGGATGGCGGACCGATTACGGGCACTGATCGTCGACGCCAGTTTCTGTCTACGACTGGGGGCAGCATGCAGGGGTCGGCGCGCTTGATTTCTTCGACGTGGAGGATGGGGTGCTTACGATGGATATGATTGAAAAGTGGTGGTGCATGGGCGACACCCGGAACCGGACGGGTATGTGGGTGCAGGGACGGGAGGTGTACCAGTAGGCCGGATTAGGAAGTAGTGAAATGGAGCTGTGGGTTATTCGCCGACCATGAGTGACACGGCACACTCGTCGACGCCCTCCAGGAGCAGCACGCCCCTTCCCAGGTCGCCCTCTCGTCTTGTGATACCCCCGAGACACCCCCATGCCTCTGCATCCGCATCTGCATCTCAGTCGCCCCCCGTCCACCCAGGAACTGGCCTCGAGAGCTCCGCATCGTCAGTGATCAATCTTGATATGAGTGATGGCATTCTAGTGCACGACGTCGACGCAGAGGTTGAAACAGCCGCTGGCGAAGAATCCATTGCAGTCGGCCAGATAGATGATGTTGCCAACGAGCAGTCGAGGAAGAACCTACGCGATCAACTAAGGCGTACTCTCAGCAAGAAAGACGCCCCAGGTATTTCGTCTCTTTGTTTTCGACGTGTTCATTTCTGAGTTCTCCCCAGATCGCCACTCTCTAAAATCTCTGCCGTCCGCCATCGCAGACTCCCCAACCTCCCTCGGTCTGTCATTTGAGTTTATCAGGAACCTGACAGCTGACATTGAGTACAACTCAAGATGTTCCGCCGGGTTCATTCAAACGAAGGGATTATTTTGTCTTGACCGATGCAGGAAAGCCTGTCTTCATCGGGTATGTCACCTTTGCGAACGAGGTCACAGTGAAATGAACATCTCGAATGTCCTTCAAGTGGTTCCGGGAGTGAAGACGAACTCTCTTCCACTATGGGTATCATCCAGGCCCTTGTTTCGGTATTCATCGACGACGGGGACAAGTTGCGTTGCATCAATGCCGGCCCGTTGACGATCACTTTTCTGCTTCGGTCGCCAATTTACTACGTCTGCGCATCTACGTGGGGCGAACCCGAGTCCGTGGTGAGTCTAGCGCGAGGTTCAGAAGTGTCTTTGCAGCCTGACCGAGCTAATCAAAAAAGAAAAGACTCGGACTCATTTAGAATACTTGCATCTGCAAATACTCAGCATCGTCACAGCGTCTCAGTTGCGGCGGATTTTTGAACGACGAACTAACTTTGATTTGCGTCGTTTGTTGAATGGTCCCGATCCCTCATCTTCTTGCATAAAACCGAATCACGAACATCCTCGCAGGCACCGAACCTTTTTTATTCTCCTTGCTCAAGCGGTTAGAATTCGACCTTGCGATGGCTACGTCTTCGTTACATTGCCTACAGCTGGATCCAAGTCTGAGGTCTCGAGTTGCTGATACGCTAGTGCCTATCACGAAAATGAAGGTATGTACACGCGAAAATCGTGTGTTTGGTTCTCATACGTTATCAAGGATACCCTTTACATTATTCTCGTAGCTCAAGGTCGCGTAATCACTCTCGTGCGGCCAAAAAAGCACTCCATACACCCTACTGGTAAGTGTCTTGGTATTTCATTCCCTCGAATCGAATCAACGCTTTGGCTAGACATTCATATCATTGTCAACACGATTCATTCTCCCTCGATATATAATTCCCCTGCAGCGGCTTCATGGATTCCTGTATGCCTCCCCAAGTTCAATTCCGCGGGCTTCGTCAATGCCTACATCGCATTTCTTCGCAAACCAGATCATGAGGTTGATGGGATTTCAGAAGGCAAGCATGGTCAGGCCCGTGAAAGAGTGGCTGATACATTTCGGTACGCAGGTCAGCTAGATGCAGGTATTGGTCTCGTATGCATCAGTGGAGCAGGAGATTTTGAAACAGTCCGAGGTTGGTGTGATGCTGTCGCCGAGGTTCGTGATTTTACGACTGTTGTTTACTTTGAAAAAAGCGACGTCGTTTGCCTGGTAGAAATTGAACAGCAGCGGGCTTCTTGATTCAATATCAGATGCGATAAATTCTGGAAAAGCGCAATATTCTGTTTCTCAACTTGGGATACCGGGATTGCGGCATTTTATTTACAAGTCCAGACCGCATGTTCAAATCACATTTCCTGTTTTCGAGGATCCCTACGAGGAAATTGAGGAGAAGAGGAGGTAATTATCGGCAATGATGCTGCAAGTCCGGCCTGCTCATTACCTTCAACAGAATTATCACCATGTACCAAATTGTATACGATGCTATTCATGCCAAGTCCGGCCAGAGCGGACCGCTCAAGTTACAGCACATTCGCACGAAGAAAGAGATAGTGATGGGATGGGTCAGTCCTTCCATTCCAGCCCCTTGACTACCTCAAGACAGCGTTCCTAGATAACGCAGCCGTTCGAGCTCTACATTGTGCTATCACCAAGATTACCCAAGATGGCGGTTATCAACGCAGCCAACTCGGTCACCCGATGGGTTAAGAGAGAGGAGGAACGGTTATTTTTGCGAGACGCACCGACCTTTTGAGACTGTTGTATTATGTAATACAATTCACGTGATGGGGTGATCGGGAATCCGAAATTTATGGTTTGCTCAACGGAAACGGCGACCATGTCCTTTGCCCTACAATGTCCGCTTCGGCGCATTACCCAGACGTTCGCAAGGTCGTTCCAGAACAAGGCCGCTCTCAGACCTGTACCGGCTCCGCAAGGCACGGTTGCTACTCCCAGAAACACCTTCGGCTGACCGCAGCCTCCTAGGTGATGTTACCACCCCTCAGGCCTTTTTGGGCGCCATTGGAAGATCATGCGAGACCAAGGTTTCCATGGAAAGCTGGGAGGCATTCTGGCACGCCTCAGGACATGACCTGAAAAAGGCCGGTGTCGCTGTAAAGGACCGGAGGTACGCGCTGAGTTGTGGGAACGGAATGCAGTCGGTCACATTCTTCAGATATATTCTTTGGTGCATGGAAAAGTACAGGCAAGAGGTGCCGATAGAGGCGTTCGCACACGAACGTTTGCTCAAGAAGACGCGAGGGTGAGTTTGCCGTGCTTCTGGGATTCGAGTGCTGACTGGCAAATAGGCGTGGGCCGCGAGTGCAGCACGGAAAGGTGATACGATCGCGTCGTCCGCGGTGATTTGTACTGTCGAGTAGGCAAGAATGGATTGGCGTGACATTGCCGTCGACGCGTCGTTTCTTTGAGCTTGAAAGGAGAGGCTGTGCCCAGGGGTGAGCACGTGCTTGGCCACTTTGCAGAGTCACATTTCCCACGGGCTAGGCCGAGCTGGCGGGCCGGTTCGGCCAAATTTGCCATCCTGCAACAAGGAAGCCTCGATGTGATTGCTATCGAGGGTGCTCGTCGGAGTTACCCACAAAGAACAAAAAACGAGGTCGGCAACGCGGGCTGAAAGACATGAAAGAAACTGATCTCCAAAACTATATAATCGTCTTCGTCCTCCTTTCATCTCCCACACACAGCAATGGCCTCCACCCTCTATCGTCGCCATTCCATGGTGCAACTCTATGAGAAGCTCAGAGCACAGGACGATGACGACGACTTTGCTTGGCTCGCTCAGTATAGCCCAGACGATAAGTCCGATGATGAGCCATATGTCGCCGTCGCCCCTAGTCCGCCTGCCTTGTCAGCCGTTACATCCGCATCCCCAGCCTCTTCGTACTCTTCTGGCCCCTCCTTCTCTGACGCAGGCTTCGACCACGATTCCAGCGACGACCCCTCTGGTTATGATTCTGATTCCGATGGCCATCCTGAGCATGTTTCCTTTGACACTCTCTACGCAGAGTTCGATCCGAGCTCATGTTCGCCTTTGATTTTGTTCGTATCTCGTTGTATCTCCATTTCACGCGTCTCATTGATTAGCAGCCAACCTCACGACTTCGCCGAGGAAACGGCATCCACGGATCCCCCGTATGTCTCATCCGGGGAGGAGAATTCACTCCCTCAAGTTGAATCCAGATCTTCTCCCATCGTGGAACCCGAGTCGCTCGTCTTGCCTATCCTGCCCGCCCCCGTCCCTATCCTTGACCTTGCTGTCGCAACGCATCGTGCTACTCGCTCGACGAGAAGCAAGTCCGCAGCCAGTCGTTCACCTGAGTTTATCGACTCCAGTGACGATGTGTATTCGGAAAGTGATGGGAATGGGTCTGAAGATGAATATATTCCGTCGCCTGCAATGGGTTCCAGGAAACGACTTAGGTCCACTCGTCCTGCTCCCGGTGCTGTTGATGCCTCCTCGCAAAAGCGGAGCGCCGAGGGCACCTCCCATAAACGACCTCGCTATTCCCCCCTCCCTCGCAACGCCCAAGCGGCCCCTGATGTGACTACGGTAGCGAAGAGCAATCCATGGGCCTGTCCCTATTGCAGATGGGTACAGCGCAACCACCGTACTCCAGATCTCAAACGTCACATCCGTACGCACACCCGTCTCCAGCGACCTGCCCAGTGGGTCTGCTGCGGAATTCCTATCAAAGATGCGGGCAAGTATGACATCCCGACGGATGCCAAACCTTACACTTGGGGAGGTGAAGTGATGATTGGAGGATGCCGCAAGGAGTTTAGCAGAGGCGATGCTCTCAAGCGACACCTCGACAACGACCATATTAGCTGCATAGGAAACTTTGCTGCATTTTCCAGCATTTGCGAGGACGATGCTTAGATGCACTTGCCCTCGTGGCGAGCGGCGAACATGCGGATGATGTGTCGACTAATCTTGTCAGAATCTTCTTAACAACCCACTAATATATCAGCGGCTGCGATCATGTACGAGTATTGTGTGTCGCACTGAGAGGCGACGCTATGATACCTATCCGATATGTGGTAGAATATATAGCACAGCACGACGAACGAATGAAGTGTTTCTTTTCTTTTCTTTCCGTTGATGTGGAAGATGCGACGACCCTTTTTTGGCAAGACCAACACTGTACACGAACGCGTCGTGATCAACAACTAAGTTCTCCTGCGCACACAACTTCCGGCCTTGCTCATCGCGTGCAACATCCACGACGATGCCGTCCATGGCACCGAGTGGCTCATCCACCCCCCATTTCTTCAAACCCCAGCAGGCACTCTCCTCCGCGTCCCCCTCCGTGGGTCCTCCCACGAAACGGCCCCGTCTCCGGAGCACACCATCCTCGTCCATATCCGCCACCCCGTCCACGTCGAACGAGTCCACGTCTTCTGCAGACGTCAATTCCGCTCGCAGAGCATCCACCCTGCGCGTCCTAAACGTGTGGGCCCAGCTTGCCGAGCGCTACAGTAAACGGCTCGACGAGGACGACATCATCGATCTCTACAGCGGCGCCATCATCAAGGACCGTGGCGTGGTCAGAGGTTCGAGCAGGGACTATCATTTTGGCCACATTGC
The DNA here is from genome assembly GCA_038089255.1 of Austroboletus rostrupii. NCBI lineage: Eukaryota > Fungi > Basidiomycota > Agaricomycetes > Boletales > Boletaceae > Austroboletus > Austroboletus rostrupii. The sequence goes on from JBBPKM010000084.1 coordinate 20,570, forward strand.
GCAGCCCGATGACGACCAGGACTTTCCCGACGCTGATCAGGAGGATAGTGAACAGGACGAGGACGAGAACGAGAATGTTGCGCCTAGCGACACTACAGACGACGACGCGCCTATTTCGAAGAAGGAATTGCTCCGTGGGGTGCCCCCTCTATCGACGACTACGGACGCAGAGGACCTCAAAGAGTTTATGGAAGCGGAAAAGGAGAGGAGGGCCCTTGCAGGGGAAGAGGAAGAAGAAGACATATCTCCGGAAGAGCTCTCCGCCTTGAGAAAGGTATTGGAGGAACGTGAACGCGCGGTAGAAGCTGCGGTTGCTAAAGTGGCCCAGGCCGCGACGAGCGCAGAACCTTCTCGGGAGCCTGAAGTAGGCACCACTCCTACGTGTCGCCCCGCCCGCGTTCCACCGTCTGACGACGAGTCAGAGGACGAACTCGCGGTATGGACGCATGACGAATCGACCGCTGTTTATCCAGTTGTCCAAAACGAATCGGAGCAGGAAGTACACGAAGTGGAGCGGGAGGTTATTGAGCTCACGGACTCGGACTCGGACCGAGAATTTGAAGCAATACTAACGCTCCCTTCCTATTCCGCTCGGGTTTCACCCCTGCCCGTCCCCCGTCCCGAAAAGGTTCGACAGCCATCTCCAGATAGACGTCGCAAGAGGTCCAAATCTTGTTCCCGTATAAAATTGGCCGAGGGGACGCGCAAGTCCCAGAGTCGAGGTTGCTCCCCTCTGTCTCTGAAACCGGAGATCACCATCGCCCACAAAATACGATCCTCTGTCTTGAGAGAGAGGGATTTCGAGGTCTCGGACAGTGAAAAATCAGATCGAGAGGTAGTCCACCGCGCGCGCCCGGCTTCCAAGGGAAAAGGCAAGGAGGTTCCGCCAGTGATAGAAGACAACCATCGCGAAGAGGTACCCAAGTCACCTGTAACATCTCGAGGCCGAAAACGAAAACGAATCGTATCTTCGCCCGCTGATGACCCCTTGACACGTGCCTCAGGTAATGTTCTCACCTGCTGTGACCAATCTTGATGATATTTAACTTTCATATAACAGAGCCAAAAAACAGACTGCAAAGTCACGAAAAATCCAAGCCTCAGAGCTCCGTCGCTCTTGCAAAGGGACCAACACCTACGTTGGACGAGGGCGTAACAACTCCCAGTGAGTTGGATTTCGAAGGAACCCTTCTCGTTTCTTATCTTGCTCCATTCAGCCCGGCCTGTTGCAGGTCCTTCTCACTCGTTACCTCCCTTCTCTGCTTCCAAAGCTCGGGTACCTCGTTCCGCTTTCAGATCTATTGAACCCGAGTCAGATCCACCGATTCTACCTTCCAACGTGACATTACTTTCCGATTCACTGACCCCGGTTGCCCACCCGTATCCTCAGCGACAACCTTCTCATCCTCCGCCCATTATCTCTTCTTCCAAACAAGGGACACCAGGTTTCCCAGTTCATCCGCCTCCGCCACTTCCCCTAGATCCCATTCAGGCACAGCAGGCACATCTCCTTCTAGCGCAAGCAATGCAACAGCTTTCATATATTTTATCTGCCACGATACCCTACAGCCCATATGCGTCTGATCCCGAACAATCTTGGAACCATCCTGCAGACGACGCATACAGCAGCCCTATTCATTATCCTTTGTATCTTCAAAATGCCCGTCCTTACCCAACGCCGTCGTCGAGTGTGCCTCTGTCCTCCCCAGTTCAAACTTCCATACCGCCACCTCTCGAAGAACAACGACAGCGCGCTCGGAGCCGTGGACGGAGTAAATCTCGGGGAAGACGAGTGTCATTCAAGCTCGACGGCGAGCCAGCCATCGAGGATAATATTGACAGTGAACCTGTGCTTCAACATGGCGGGCAGAAAACACGAAAACTATCCTTTGAATTGCAACCAGAGAAAGGAAAAGGAAAGGTGATGGAGGAGTTGGAAGACCGAATCAACCCTCCACCAGAAACTAGGGGACGGACGCCTGGGCCGCCCAATCGCCGAAAGAAT
>JBBPKM010000085.1:0-22553 GCA_038089255.1 Austroboletus rostrupii
ATAATTCCATTCTGTGGCTGAAAAGGTCTGGGATAGATACGAACATGGTTGCCATTCCCCATTTTCATTTGTTTGGAGGAGAATCCCCCCTGTCGCATATTTCGAGGTATCAGTTACAATGGCAAAAGGTTTTGTAGTATCTAGCATACGGAGGACTGGTTGCAATGTGAAGATTTTCTTTAAGCGAAGGAAAGCTGCTTCACAAGTGGGGGTCCATAACCATACAAAGTCCTTTTTTGTGAGATCTAGGAGAGGTCTTGCTATGTCCGAGTATCCCAGTACAAAGCAGCAGTAGAAGTTAGTGAAACCCAGGAAAGATTGGACTTCCTTTGGCTTCGTTGGAGTAGGCCATGAGGTGATTCCTTCCAACTTGACTGGATCCATGGCCAGGGATCCTGGTCACACAATCATTCTGAGGTAGTCTACTGATTTGGAGTTAAACAGACACTTTGCCAGCTGGAGGCAAAGGTGGAGTTCTCTCATTTGCTGAAGAACATGTCTAGTAGTTTCATCATGGGATTGTTGATCTGGAGAAAATATCAGGATATCATCCATATAGATGACGAGCCATCCTTCGGCTATGAGGTCACAGAACTTCCTATTCATGAAATGTTGGAAGGTAGCCAGTGCATTTTTTGGACCGAATGGCATAACCATGGGTTCAAACAATCCTCAATGCGTAATGAACACTGCTTTCCATTGGTCTCCTTCTTTGATCCTGATATTGTTATACTCCCAGCAGACATGAAATTTTGTGAACACCATTGCCAACCAAAGTTTGTCAAGGAGATCAGAGATAAGAGGAAGGGGGTAAGCATCACAGATTGTATGATCATTCAGATACCAATAATCTTGTACTGGTCTAAGTTTTCCATCTTTCTTTTTGATGAAGAAAAATGGAGCAGCCTACAGAGATGTAGATGGATGGATTTTTCCTGTCTTCAGATTTTCGTCCAAGAATTTGTCTTGGGTGACATGTTCTTCTGCTGTAAGAGGGTAGAGTATTCCGATCTTTGGTTTAAAGGTGTCCGCCAAATTGATTTCATGATTACAATCTCGCAATGGAGGAAGCAGGGTATCTTCATTGGAAAAGATATTGGCATAGTCATTATATTGAGGAGATAATGTGATGTCCTCCTTTTTTGCCTGGATGGCGAGATTTGTGGATGTAGTTACAGCAGCACACATCAGTGCTGGATGTGGGATAAACCTTCTGTTGGCTAAAATGGTTCAGGAAAGGGTTTGGAGAGGTTGGAGATGTGCCATATCTCGCACCAGACAAATGGTGCTGCATAATACATCATCCTCTATTCGGTTTAAATATACAAATAGCTGTTTATCTACCAAGGTGTCCATGTTTATGTATTGTAAAGGCGACATTGAGTCATGTGGACTTCGAAGTTCATATAGGGCAGCTTTTTGGTTTTTTTCTGCCTTGTGAGCTGCTACCAGTTTGTGTTATGCTTGTTCCAAGTGGGACGCAAGCGTAGCCTCGGATGAACCAAGTACCGAGCATAAACGTAAATAGCCCCTATGGAAGGAGGCCCAATAGATAGCACAAAGGAAGCGTCCACTCAAAGTAGGACAAAGACTTTGGTGCTTGAAGGGCTCAACAAAAGAGAGCATTGAGGAGCAAAGGAAACCACTTGGTATTGACCAAGGAGAACTAAACTAAAGTACAATGTACTACACGCATAACTGATATAGGTATCTATGTGCGCACAGACCACGAGGTAAAAGAGGGAAACATAATGGTGACCGGGCTATTGTATGATTAATACATAGGCTGATGAGTAAGAGGAATGACGAGATGGAGGAAATCTGTGATGGCAGATGCGATGCTGAAGTAGTCCATATAGGGGCCTTCACGAAAGAAAAGTAATAAGTTTGTATGAAGAAAAGGAAATCATAACAGTTTGTCTGACTGATTCGATTCTTTGGGCACTCGTAGTGTTTTCTTCTGCCAGTCTATCTTTGGGTTGACTTCAACAAGCCAGGGGAATCTAAGAATCATAGTCTTTTTTCCACAATTCATTAAATAGAATTCGGTGGAGTGCACGAAACCGTTGATATTGACGAAGAGCATTGTTTTGAACTTGATAGTTCCATTACTGTTGGTAGAGGCATCCACATTTTGAATAGTGACTGGCATCAGCAGACAAGTGCAGAGAAGGTTTCAGGATCGGGCGAATTCCCAATCAATGCAAGATACTTGTGCTCTGGAGTCAACTAGAGCAGTAGTTGTGACAGCTTTGATGTTCATGTTGATGGGCATCATTATTTGTACAGGAATTCTCATTGCCTTCATCGATACTGGTATAGTGTTACATGACATATCTAGAGAGGGAGATATGTGCATGGTGGGCATTCTCCCTTTTAAAAACCCAGGTTTATTTGACCTATGGTTTTGTCGTCTTGCATTTCTGAGATGCTAGCTTTGGTCTCTTTTTCTACTTTCCGGATTACTTTTGGAGGTGGACCGGAGCAGGTATTGGAACCATTAGGACAGTTTCGGACTAAATGCCTCTTCTTCCTGCAAAAAAAACATAGTGCTTCTTTTCGACACCTCTCTCTCTCTTCTGTGGTAAGTTTACGTATGGTGACAGCGTCAATGTCCATGGCATTTGGATCCCGGGTGGGGGTGCTGTGAGGATGAAAGGTAAATGGAGTTCCTCTGCGGTTCCTATTTCGGGCAATTTCCAGCGACCTCTCTTGTACTCCTGCAAAGTGAGTAGCCTTTGCATACCACTTCAACACTTTCTCTGGTACTTTTTCCATGGATTGGATCCAGTTCATGAGCAGAACAGGAATATCACTGGCAAAGAAATTAATAAGCACCTGGTCGTCCATTATTCCGGTCAGTGCCACTTTGCTCTAGAACATAGTGATGTATTTTTGAAGCACCGGGTTATATCCTTCTCCTCTATTGGTTGAGATCCATTCTCGAGCCAACCATGCTAGTGAATCTCCCTTGATATCAGCATTTTCAAAGGTGGTACGGAAGTCTTTTTTGAAGTCAGCCCAGGTTCCTAGTGCAAAGGTTCTGGCCGTGAGTTTTGCTTCTCTGAATGTATCTGCCCAAGTCGAGGCTGTGCCCTTTTTCATGAAAGATAGGGCATAGGCGATTTGCTTGTTTGGAGTTTCATATAGTTTGTCGTTGATGGCTAGATACATCTGTACTGATTGCAGCCAGGGTAATGCCCTTTTATACGATCCGTCGAAATCCTCAGGAGTTCTGAGGCGTAATTCCATAGGTTTTATAGCTGCAGTGGTTGGCTGTGTCGACATCAGTGGTATTTGCAGATGTGTATTTGCGGGTGCAACATTCGGGGGCAGGAAGGCGAAGATTCTTCCGGCCTGTGGCTGGGGCATAGGACTTGGTGGAGTTCCTGCACATGGTATAACAAGCGAGTTGCTGAGTTGCTGCTCGAGCTGCCAAAGTTCAGGGGCTTCAGTGTCAATAGGTTTGTCAGGATCTGTGGGTATTTCTTCTGAAGATTCGGACGCAGTAGATAGTGCAGGGGAGTCCTGCCAATTTCGCCAGGAAAAACGATTAGACAATATGGTGGGTGATCTAGACAATGCTAGTTGCGATGATAGAGTTTAGTTCTTTTGTTACACTTGTGCCAGGTAGGACCAAGTGTAGCCTCAGATTAACCAAGTCTGAGCGTAATCGATAGTAAGTCCAGAGGGGACTTTGATAAGTAGCACAAAAGAAGCATCCACTCAAGAGTAGGACGGAGACTCGATGCTCAATAACTCACTGGAAGAGAATGGTGAGGAGCAAAGTGAACTTGGTATTAACCAAGGAGAACTAAACTAAAGATACAAGTACTTCGATGCCAGTAAATATAGGTATAGATCAGAGCATGGACCTCAAGAAGAAAAGGAAACATAAGGCTGAACTGGGCTATCTGCTGACAGTTATGTAGTAATCAAGATATCATGAGGGAAGTCTGCAACGGCAGACATGATGCCAAAGTTGTCTGTATAGGAGCATTGTAGAAGGAAACGACTAAGTATAAGTCCGTAATTGGAGAAGTCAGAGACGTTTGGAGAAAGAAGGAAAAGAAATGTAACAAGGGGCATGTATAACTAGAACCCCATGGAGTGGGATAAAATCCAGTGGGAGAGATGGGGAGACCAAAGGTAACAGTGACATGATGAGATGAGAATGAGATCAAAGAGTGATGGGACAAGGATGAAAACAATGAAGGAAATGGTTTAGAAGTAGGCTGCTGGAGAGGGCACTGATTAGCATGATGGCTAGGCGCCCACCAAAGACATTGAGTACACTGAAAGAAGCAACAATCCACTTGCATATGATTCAACTGATGGCACTGGAAGCATGTTTTGTGGTAGCGGGGATGATTAGAAGGCAACAGATCAAAACTGTTATTGCCAGACCACCATGCTTTGGTTTGTTGGATGAGTTGTTCCTCTAATGAGTTCAAGGCAGAGGATGAGGCTGAAGGAGTAGAGGGAGATGGAGTGGTCAGGCATTCTGCTAATGGTGTCTTTGCTAAGTCCTTGCAATAATGATCTACATCAAGAAGAAATTCAGTCATGTCGAGCTCATGCATGGCAGTGATGAGATCTCATTGAAGATTATCCCTGATATGGATAAGACGTTGCCTGTAAAGGGCAGTCCTAGCATCTTGTAAAAGAATATTTTCCATGGTTCCTAAGGACCCACATTGAAGATATGAGCAATATAGTGCATGAGCAGCAGAGTTAGAGTTGAGGTGCACATCAATGGTAGTGGTGAAACAGGAGTATGTAAGGATCTGCTCATATGCAACCAAGTGAGTAGGATTGACCACTTGTTCTTTGAAATGATAAGCAAGGCGAGGAGTGTCTACCATAAGGATGGTGGCTAAAGGGTTTAAGGTGGCAGTGGTGGCTTCAATGGCAGTAAGAGTGATAAGGGGGGTAACTGGATGAGTGGGTAAAGGAGAAGCTACAGTAGAATTTGGAAGGGAGGAGATGGAGGAAATAGAGATGGTATTGTTGTTGGGTAATAACATTGTTCATTGTTGCTAGTAAAGGATCAAGTGTGTTGAGGGAAGAAGATGGAGGGATGAAGTTTCTTATACACTTGAAGAGCAGACTTTGCATTTTTTAAATCCTGTTCTAGGATCCAAGAATCTTCTTTGGCTGAATATCCTTTCCATCAGATCAGATAGGAGCAGGTATGTGGAGTTCTGTGATGCCATATGATTTTCTCAATTTTGTATTTTTCTTCTCCCACAATAAGGTCAGGGGGTGGCACAGGGAAGTTCTTGCCATAAATAGCATTCTTGGTATACTTTGTGAGAAGGGAGGCATGGAAGATGTGATGTATTTTCCATGTGGTTGGGAGACAGAGATGATAGGAGATAGGTGATAGGACCTATACAATGGTAAAGGGTCCTTGTCGCTTTAGGGCAAACTTTGAATTAGAGATAAGACATTTCAGGTTCCTGGCTTCTAGCCAAACCTTATCTCCTTTGGTGAAAGGTGTAAAGCCTTTTCTGGATCATGCAGCCATTGTTTGCCTGGTTAATTCATGCACCATAAAGGCTTCTTCTTGGGCTGCAATAAGAGTTTTAAGGTGGTTTTTGATGGCAGGGATGGTAGAAGGACAAGTAACCAAAGGGAGTGCTGTAGGTTCATAACCCATCATAAAATGGAATGGCGATTTGCCTGTGACCGAATGGGGGTGGTGATTATGAACAAACTCTGCCATTGTGATATAGTTGGGCCAAGTTCTGGGAGTGTTACCACAAACAATGCAGAGATAGGTCTCAATTTCTTGGTTTATGTGTTCAGTTTCTCCATCAGTTTGGGGGTGGTATGCAGAAGATAGGGCTAGGTTATAATTTAAGAGTCTTCCAAGTTCTTTGGCAAAGGCTGAAGTGAATTGAGGGCCACAGTTGAAGATGATTTTGTCATATAAGCCAAAGTGTTTGTAGACTAAATGAAAGAAAAGGGTGGCGATGCCCTTAGCTGTTACTGTTTTCTTTGTTGTGCAAAGGATTACCTCCTTAGTAAGTCCATGGTCAACCATGACCAAGAGTGAGTCAAAATCTGAAAAGAGAGGGAGGTTGGTAATGAGGTCACATGAGATTTGTTGGAAGGGGCGAGTGCAAGAAGAAGCAATTGGTATTAGAGGGGGGACTGTAGAATGGGTGTTCAATTTATTCTGTTGGCATGTTGCACAACCAGAGACATAGAATCAGACAAAGGAGGCAAAACTGGGCCACCAAAATTTGGCAGCCATAAGTTGGCAAGTTTTCAAGTATCCTAGATGGTCAGCCATGGAATGGTTGTGAAAGTGAGAGACAATAGACTGATGGAGCAATGGGTCAGCATGAACATAAACACATTGTTTATAATGCAAAAGTTCATTAATGTGTTTCTAATCAGTGAGGCAGAAATGAAGGGCATGCAGAAGATCTTCTTGGATTGATTGAAGGGACTAAAGGATAAGTGGGTCAGACACTGAAGCAGTGGAGATTTTGTCATGTAGAGCATGGTCAATAAGGTTAACAAAGAGCAAAGGAGGGAGCAGGGTAACAGCATCATTGCCTGAGGAGTTATTCAGGCAATGATCTGGGTGATGTGATAGAGCATAGGGGCCAGCAAGGAGCACACCAGGTATATGTATTATTTTGAGATCATGATCCACAATGTTAAGGAGCCAGCATGCTTGTCGTCTATTAAGTTTCTAAGGTTGTTTAAAGTAGGTGAGGTTTTTGTGGTCTATAAAGACCTGGACTGGGAAAGTGGAACCAAGAAGATAGTGTTGCCAAGCTTGAAGGGCGCAGATAATGGCAAGGAGTTCCCTATCATAAATATCATAGTTTTGTTCTGTTGTAAACAAAGTCTGGGAAAGATAGGAACAAGGATGCCAGTTGCCATTTTTGTCTGTTTGAAGTAATATACCCCCAGTAGCATACTTGGAAGCATTAGTGGCAATGGCAAAAGGTTTGGATAGGTTGGAAAGATGGAGAATGGGTTATGACAGGAATATGTCTTTAAGATGGAGAAAGGCATGGTTACAATCTTCTGTCCAGAACCAGGGATGATCCTTTTTTGTAAGGTCAAGAAGAGGACAGGTGATGTCTGAATATCCATTAACAAAACGGTGGTAGAAGTTGGCAAAGCCTAGGAATGATTGCACTTCTTTGGGTTTTATTGGAGTTGGCCAGGATGTGATGCCTTCAAGTTTCATTGGATCCATGGCAGGGGATCCTGGTTTTGCAATCATGCCTAAATATTCAACCTGTTTGGAGTTAAAGAGACATTTTTGAAGTTGAAGGCAAAGGTTAAGCTCTTGCATTCATTGGAGGACTCAGCGTGTGGTGTCATCATGAGTTGCTTGATCGGAGGAGAAGATGAGGATATTATCCATGTAGATAATGATCCATCCTTCAGCAATGAGATCTTTAAACTCCTTGTTCATGAATTGCTGAAAAGTAGCCAGGGCATTTTTTGGACTGAAGGCATAACAACAGGTTCAAACAGACCACGGTGTGTGATGAAGGCAGCTTTCCATTGATGCCCTTCCTTGATGCAAATATTATTGTAACTCCAATGAACGTCAAACTTCGTGAAGATCTTGGCATCTTTTAACTTATCAAGGAGGTCGGAGATAAAAGGAAGTGGATAGGCATCACAAATTGTATGATCAACAAGATATCGATAATCTTGTACTAGACGAAGCTTTCCATCCTTCTTTTGACAAAGAAGAATAGCACTGCCTGGGAAGATGTCAAAGGGTGAATTTTTCCAAATTTGAGGTTCTCATCAAGGAATTCATCCTAAGCTTTTCATTCATCGGCCATAAGAGGATACAGTTTTCCAATCTTTGGTATAAAGGACTCCGTAAGGTTGATCTTGTGATCGCAGTCTCGAGAAGGAGGGAGCAGTGTGTCTTCATCTGAAAAGATATCAGTAAAGTCCTTGTATCAGTCCAGCAGGGAAATTTCTTGTTTATTGGCATGGATTGCCAAGTTAGTAGAGGTGGTTAGAGTTGCACAAGTAAGAGCTGAATTGGGAATGAACCTTTCAGTGGCTAGAATTGTTCTTGAGAGGATTTGAAGGGGCTTAAAGTGTGGCATATCATGGGCAAGGGTAATATTAGCACAGAGTACATCATTCTCAGTTCTGTCTAGATACCCAAAGAGATGTTCATCAACAAGAGCATTGATATAAATGTGTCATGATGGGGGAGTGGAGTAATCGGGTTGCCTTAGGTTATACAGGCCTTGTCATCATTGTTTCTCATATTCATGAGCAGTGATCAGATCGGCAGATTGATCTGATGTTGCTGGGATGTCTAGTGTTTTCTTTCCCCAGTCAATGATGGGGTTTACAGTGGTAAGCTAAGGGAAGCCTAGGATGGCTGTTTCTTTGCCATAGTTCATAAGATAGAACTTTACTTTCCACACATATCCATTGATATTTACAAAGAGGGTGGTTTTGAACTTGATAAGTCCATTTTTGTTTGTAGAGGCATCCACGATTCTAATTGTTACTGGTTGTGGGGGTCAGGTGCAAGGGAGTTGGTATTTGCGGGCAAATACCCAATTGAGACAAGATATTTGTGCTCCAAAGTTGATAAGCACAGAGATTGCAATGGCTTTGATTATATTGGTTGGCACCAATAGTTGAACAGGGATGTGCATTGATTTCATTGCTACTGGTACAGAGTTATATGAAAATTTGAAAGAAGAAGAAATGTGTGTTGCTGGCATTTCTCCCTTTAAAAATCCAGATGGATTCTTCCAACTGTTTCATCATCCTAAAGCTCCTGGGTTGAAGCTATTGGTTCTTCCACCCTTTTTATGTCTTTAGATGGTACTTGGGGGGGACAATTGAACTTGTTCGGGCATTGGCATGCCATGTGTCCTTTTCTTTGTAAAGCCAAGCAAAGTTCTTCTCTGATACAACACTCTTATTCCTCCAGGGTAAGTTTCTTGAGACAGATAATGTCTATATCCATGGCATTTGGGTCACGGGTTGATTGGGTTCGAGGGGTGAAGGTTGAAGAATAAGTAGTGTTGCTGCATTTGTGGCAGGTGGCAATCTTGATGGTTCTTTCTTCTACACTAGCAAAGTGAGCAGCTTTAGCATACCATTCCATGATCTTGTCTAGGACTTTCTCTATTGTGTGGATGCAGTGCATGAGTGAAACAGGGATACCAGAGGCAAAGTAATTGATTAGGACTTGGTCGTCGCTGATCCCAGTAATGGCCACTTTGTTTTGGAAGGTGGCAATGTATTTCTAAAGGGCAGGATTGTATCCACTCAAGCAATTTTCATAGATGTGTTCTTTAGCAAGCCAGGATAGAGACTTGCCTTTGTTGTTGGCATTTTCAAATACCGTTCTAAATTCTTTTTTAAAGTCCATCCATGCTTCAAGAGTAAATGTTCCACTAGTTAACTTGGCTTTTCAGAAAGTATTTGCCCAGGTGAGGGCAGTTCTTTTCTTCATGAAAGAGAGAGTATATGTGATTTGTTTATTTGGTGTGTTATATAGTTTGTCATTGACCGCCAGGTAAAGTTAGACAGAACAAAGCCATAGAAGGGCTCGAGAATATGATCCATTGAAGTCGTCAGGGGTACCAAGACAAAGTTCTGTTGGTTTCAGGGTGGTGGTGTTCAACATGGTGGATGCAGGAGGTGCTGGTGGCAGAGGAAAGAAGATTCTTCTGATCTGAGGTTGCAGAGTTGGGCTAGGTGGAGTGGGTATCTGAGGGATTATCAAGGATCATTCAAGTTGTGCTGTTAGTTCCTGGATGTCCTGGTTTTCCTGGGCGAGAGAGTCATCAAAATCTGTTGGGATTTCTTCTGAAGAGTTGAAAGCAGTTAAGGGTACTGGAGAGTCTTGGTGATGTCACCAGCCAGAGTATCAGTTCAGGTGAATGTTGGGCAATCTAGAGCAATGCTAGTCATGATGAATAGAGCTTAGTTCTTTTATTATGCTTCAACTGGGTAGGTAGGAGTGTAGCCCTTGTGGAGCAAGAACCAAGTACTGGATACCTTTAGGGTCAAGGATTCAAGATAAAGTCAAGTAGCATCCACTCAACAGTAGGATGAAGTCTGATTGTCTAGGAGACCAAGCGAAAAAGAGTGCTTGGGAGCTAGCACAAAAGAGAAGATGTATTCAAGAGAATACAAGGGAGAACTAAGCTAAAGTACAAGGAATTCATCAAGAGATTTATATACATATGGAAGAAGTTGAAGGCAGGCTCGTATAGTACAAAAGAGGAAATGAATAGTAAGCATGTATGAGTAATGCTGACTGATGTATCAGTCAGCACAAAGTGATAAGTCAGAAGAGATGAGTAAGTGTGAAGAAACCAGTGTACCAGTATAATAGTCATGAGAATATATAAATGACTTTTGTGAAAAGAAATAAAAGTCCTGATATAGACATAACAAAGAGGAGAAACAGAAACTAAAAAGAAATCATAACACATGCTGTCACATCATGCAGGTTTCCTCATGGTATTTATTCTAGAAGCATGGGATTTCCTTCCATTGCAAGGCTGTATATAAAGACATAGCAGCATGGATCAAAGATTCTATTTGATATTTATCTTTAGATCTGCCACACTGGCATGTGGCTTCCTCATGACCACAGCCTTGAAGGCTATGTTTTATCTATGCTTCTTATTTGTCATGACAATATGCTTTGACAGCATGGTACATTTCTTATGAACTTTTATGACTTAATCTATTTTTTAGATTCTTAGAGTATTTCTATTAAATGATAACAGACTTTCATTTAGTTAGTGTATATTATATCTTAGATCCCATGTATATATGTGTACATAGTCCTTTCATATATAAACCCCAAGGGCAACAGGACTGGATCCCCAGTCTTGAAGTTCTTGGAAATCCCCTCCAAACAAGCCTCTTCTAATAAGTCACCTGAAGCAGGCTAGAAGTCACCAAGTCCTTGACCTAGCATGGGGTAACCAGTCCCAGCTAGCAAAGCAGGGGTCCTGAGACTCACCCCTTAAAGTCTACATTCAAACCCTTGGTGCCAAAGCCCAAGGTAACACTCAGAAGACATCAAGAGGTATTTTGGCTCTGATGTTTGGGCCTTAGCACTTGGAGTGTTTCAAGAACTTTCTTTTGCCTCCTAATTCTTATCTATGTACTCAAGAACCCTCTTACTACATATCTGGCTTATCAGCCAATGCTTGTCTTTTCCCCTGGAGATCTCCTCATGGTGCTCCATGCACTTTCTATGCTTATCTCTTACAGGAACTTTAGTCTTGCATTATGGCACTCTAGATCTCTCAACAGATCTTATCCAGTCACATCTAATTCTTATCAGATGTTCCTTCAGATCTAAGTGCATCTTAATGATGCTGTTATGGTATAAGAAAAAGAGCCTTTATGGCAATATTTATGAAGATCAAAAGAGAAGTGGCCTTAATGGCCTTATTTTTCATTTTTACAACATGTCTTGCCTGGTTGCAAGATCTTATCTAATCTTATCAAGTCGGCACTTATGTCAGTGCTTATCTAATCTTTTATCTATTGATCTTATCTTATCGGGGAATCTTATCTGATCTGATCTGAAGACCTTATCTTATCTTCTTTGCTTATTTAATTAAGGATTGCTGGCATGATCACATGATCAGGGACAAGCCCTGAACCCTATTTATGCAAGTCATACCATCACAGGATGGCTGTTCCTCAAAGGGTCTAGGCTTGCCTGACCAATTCCTTATGGCATGGCTGTGCCTTATGGCATAATATTTGCACATTTATTCCCGCACATTTTTTTAAACCATGCACATTTTTTAGACCATGTGCGTTTTTCTGGCTCTGTGCGTTTTTCAAACTGTGCATGTTTTTTGGCCCTGCATGTTTTTCAGACTATGCACATTTTTTGGCCTGCACACATTTTTTTCGATAATATCCATCAATAGAATGTCATTCATGCGACGAAGTTAACTGAGTTTAAGCAAAAGTGTAACAAAAATGTAAATAAATGTGTGTCTAAGGGCTCTTGGCCCAGGGCCAGATATAAGGTACTAACTCAGCGAAGTCTTTAAATATGGGAAATGTAAAATGGCCTGAATCCTAGGGATTAAATATCTGCTGTCTGTCAGGAGAATCTCAATAACTATTTCGACAAAACACATCCTCCATAGAAAGTTCCACTATGTATACGGCTGATAAAAGTGGTGGTGGTGGCTGAGAAAACCATGAAGATGCCACTGGTTTGGACTCTGCCACATCATTTATTCTCTGCCTCTTAGGATTTGCTGGCAGGTTCACTGTATCTGTGAGGGGTGACCAAACGTTCAAAATGTGCTTAGCTAGTATAGGCAATTGAGTGTGTGATGACCTAGAACAGGTAGAGAAACCACTTACAATTATGAGTCCACCTTGGCAGAGTGACTACAACCTTCACTTTGTCTGTTGCAGTGGCTGGAATATCTTCAGAGTCAGAGATTGTCAGGTCAAGAATTGAGCTACTGAATTTTTTGTCGACAGCAGAGTTGTTGTCCTGGTCTGAGGAATCAGAAACATCAGTTGAGAAGCCTTTTCTAGCTGGCTTCTTGAATTTTGCCATCTTTTTAGCAGAGTCAGCATCCTCTAACTCGAAGGGCTCAGAGCTGGACTCTGAGATAGTAAAATCGGAGCCACAAATTGGGGAAACTGTGCTCCAGGAATCATAAATATCATTTGGGATCATTTTTCTTGTAGCTGTAAATCATGAATACAAATTAAATCATATAATGAGTAAGATGCACCAAACCACAGCTCAGACTTAGCAACAGGCACTTTGTCACAGCCTTTTTGATTGTATAATGTAGAGCCATTGGGTTGCAAGACTTCCATGATTTTGAACACATGACCAGAACAGACAATGAGTGCCCAGTCTGCCTTTCTCCAGTTTCTTTGCTTCCCATTCCTTCAACCAGGCTTTGCGAGCAGCTCGACGTCGCTCCTTTCATGCCTTGAATGCATTGAGATACAAAAAAGCCTGAGAAAACCAGTGCCGGAGTTGCATGTCAACATTTTGATAAATCCATGCTGAATTGACCATGATATCAATGCCTTCTGAGGCCAACAAAACAATGCAGCAGCCTCTATTCTTCATCATCAGCAACTCATTCACTGCTTTCTTGCCACATGGTGTTACGATTCTTTTCTTTTATTGTTCTCTTTTTTCTCTCTACGATAATATATCAGACTATATCGTTATCGTATCCGCCATCACAGATTTCCTCCAACATGTCAAAACCTTTTACTCATCAGCCGGTCATCAGTCATCTGCTGCCCAGTCTCACTTATGTTTTCTTTATTTAACTTAGGTCTGTGCTGCAGGTACACATATATAACATTTCATACCAAAGCTATGTAACTTTAGTTTAGTTCTCCTTGGTCAATACCAAGTATTCTTTGCTCCTGGTTGTTCTCTTCCAATCAGCTTATTAAGCAGTGAGTCTTTGTTCTACTTTTGAGTGAATGCTTCCTTGTGCTACTTATTGAAAGTCCTTCTGCTCGAAGACCATTACTGAGTTCTTCCAAGGCTACGCTCCATCCTACCTGGTCAAAATGTAACAAAAAAACTAAACTCAATGATTGTGACTAGTATCATCTAGATTGCCCACCATTTTCCCCAATAGATTTTCTGATTGGCACAATTGGCAGGCAATCCCTGCACCCTCTACTGCAACCAACTTGTCCGAGGACATCCTTATAGATCCAGATGAGCCAATAACCGAATAAAGCCTGGAGGCCCATAATCTCACAGCAAGGCTTGAGAGGTCTCTCTACTGTGCATTCCAACTCCACCAAGTCCAACACCCCAACCGCAAACCAGAAGAATATTCTTCCTGCCAAACATACCAATGAACTTTATTGCTCAAATGTCTAATGCTCCCACTGTCAAACCAACCAAACTTTGTCTTAGAACTCTGGATGATTTCGACAGATTCTATGCTAGAGCTATTCCATGGCTTCGGTCAGTACAAATATACTTGGCCATTAACAATAAACTATACAATACAGCAAATAAGCAAATTGCATATGCCCTATCATTTATAAAGAAAGGAACCACCCTCACCTGGGGGGATGCCTTTAAAGAATCAAAGTTAACCATAGATACCTTTACTATGGGGACCTGGGCAGATTTTGAAACAGAATTCCATGGTGCCTTCAAAAACGCTGATCTCAAAGACAACTCCCTAGCCTGGCTAGCAAGGGAATACATCTACAAAAACTGCTCTGGGGGATATAACCCTGCCCTCCAAAAGTATATAGTGACCTTCCAAAATAAAGTTGCCATTATTTGGATCATGGATTACCAAGTCTTGATCAACTACTTCACATCCAGAATCCCAGTCTCCCTTATGAGATGGATCCACACAATGGAGAAAGTGCCAGAAAAGATAATGGATTGGTATGCTAAAGCAGCTCACTTCACCAGTATTGAAGAAAGAGCCCTTGAAATCGCAGCCCACCATTGTTGCGGCAATACCAACTTTACGCCCACCCTCCAGATGAGACCAACGCCTACATGGGACCCTAATGCTATGGATGTCAATGCCATTTGCATCAAGAAGCTAACCTCAGAAGAAAGAGAGAGATGCCGAAAGGAAGGATTATGCTTCCTATGCAGAAAGAAAGGACATTCACTCTGTGACTCATGCCCCACACCTGCAAAAATGGTATGGAAAGTCGAAGAACCCCACACCAGCATCACAGAAATGCAGGACAACGAAACCATTGGAAAACTCAACTTGGGTTTTTAGAAAGGAGAACATCCACAACACATGTTTCTCCTCCTATTGATGTGTTATGTAATGCTGTACCAGTATCAATGAAAGCCCTATGCATTCTCATTCAACTCATGATACCAGCTGATATGAATATCAATGTCGTTGCTACCACCACTTTAATCGACTCAGGTGTCCAAGTTGTTACGATTTGTTTCTTTTTCTATGGACTTATTCCTTTTCCTTCACAATGCTTATATGGACTACTTTGGCATTGTGTCTGCCACCACAGACTTCCCTCTTTGCATTATCATGCTTATGCCAAGATCGTGCATCAGTTATCTGATTGCCTGGTCTTGCTCATGTTTTCCTTTTTCTTCATGGCCCATGCTATGCTACGATGTCTATATCAATCTATGTCATAGGACTTGTATATCAGTTTAGTTCTCCTTGATAATACACCAAGTCCACTTGCTCCTAACCATTCTCTTCTGGTTAGACTCCTGAGCCATGAAGTCCTTGCCCTACTCTTGAGTGGGCGCTACCTCCAAAACCTTCGTATTAAGTCCTACCATCTGTAGGCTGTCACCTTGTAGTTCTCCAAGGCTACACTCCATCCTACCTGGTTGAAGTGTAACACAAGTCTCCTGTATTGACTGGGAGTTCGCTCATCTCAAAAAGCTCCCATATACATGGCTTCCTACCCCAGTCACCATCAGAAATGTGGATGCTTCCACAAATAAAAATAGAACTATTAAATTCAAAACTATGTTGTTCGTCAATAGCAGCACTCACAGGTTGTCTGAACCTGTTCTGACTCTCTCTGACTGGAGGTCAGAGGAGGTCAAGACGCTGTCAAAAAAACAATCATTCAGTAGAAATTTTGTACTTTACATTTAAATACCAATGACTCTATTTAAAATTTCAATGCCCATGTGCATGCACAGCCACATCACCACAGCCACTTCCACATTTGGGTACCGCCATGTGGTGCAGCTCGCACAATCCCATACTACAGCCACTTCCACATTTGGATACTGCCTTCTTGCAGCTCACACGACACCACTGCCACTTCCACATTTGGATACTACCTTCTTGCGGCTTGCACAACACCACTGCCACTTCCACATTTGGATACTGCCTTCTCGCGGCTCGCATGACACCACTGCCACTTCCATATTTGGATACTGCCTTCTCGCAGCTCACACGACACCACTGCCACTTCCACATTTGGGCACCGCCATGTGAAACTGGCGCCCGCATCAAAAAAAGGCTATGTGTTGCATGTGGAGCCAAAGGAAAGCCTTCACACGTAGATTTAGTGCCATTAGATAGCAAAATTAGATACATTGTATATAAGAAGTGCATATTAGGTCTGTATGGCATTAGTACCCCCTCATTCCCCATGCCTACTGAAAGACAAGCCTTGCTCCAAGATATACGATCTGCTGCTCGGCTAGTCCAGTGGCTTCGAGCTCGTGATCTTGCACAACAGCAAGCAACTGACTCTGAGTCTGATGGCTCAATCTCCTCCACACATACACTTCCTAGCTTTCTTTTTTTGACACCTCCTACACCTTTGATTCCAAGTCCAGTCTCAGGCAGCCTAGATGAAGCCCAATCAGATCAACTGATGTTGTCACCATCAGATTCAGGTGCAAGCTCAGCTTATCTAGATGGTCATACTCATTATGATCACTTTATTGGAGCTATTGCTGCATTAGAGGAGGAGGTTTTGCGAGCTCGTGTGCTTAGCAGGCCTTCTATGCCACCTTTGCGTGCACCACAGATCCAGGTGCTTGCAAACTGCTCTGATCGTCCTGAAGGATTTCGCAAGAAGTTACGTGTCTTTCCTGAAATCTTTGATGATATTTTGGATCAGATTCGGGACCATCCAGTTTTTGGTGGCCAAGGGCAACTCCCTATAGCTGTTCAGCTTGCGATTTTTCTTAATCGTGCAGGACACTATGGCAATGCAATCTCTCTTTGGGATGTTGCAATGTGGGCTGGAGTCAGTGAAGGTTCAGTGGTCAATTGTACCAATCGGGTTATGATTGCACTACTGGATCAACATGATGCCTTTGTTCAATTCCCTGCTCATAACTCTGTTGATCGCCAGAATGCCAAGATATATGCTGGCAGTGTCACAGGTTGTCAGCAGTGGTGCCATGGATGGCTGGCAGCTGATGGGTCTTCTATTCCCATCTTTCAAAAGCCAGGATACTATGGAGAGACTTTTTATGATAGAAAATCCAGGTATTCCTTGAATTGCCAGGTATGTTGTAATGTTTTAATCATCATTTAACTTGTTTCTATTTCACTTTTATTTTAGCTAGTTATCATGCCCCATAATCTGCTTATTGCAGATTATGGACTTGGTCATCCTGGAAGCACACATGATGCTTATGCTTTTAGAAGCACCAGGGTATATCAAGAGCATAATACACTTCTATCTGCTGATGAATGGATATGGGGAGATAGTGCATACCCTCTTCTTCCTTGGCTTATTCCCCCTTTTAAGAAAACAAGAGATCAGGGGCTTCTTAAGAATCAACAAACATTTAACTATTTCTTATCAAGAGTAAGTTTCCTTTTCTCCTTCTCTTTTTTTTCTAATGGATTTAGGTTCATGTATGAGTTGAGCATGCCTTTGGTTCTCTCAAAGGTTGATTTCAGTCACTACGAGAACTATAAGTTTCAATCCACTCTGAAAAAAATATGGAATATGCAACAAACTGGATTCTATGCTGTATCATATTGCACAATATGATCATTAGATTAACGGCTTTCCTTTGGCTTCATATGCAATGGTGCCAGTTTTACACAGCAGTGCCCAAATGTGGAAGTGGCGTGTCATGCAAGCCGCGATACGGCGGTATCCAAATATGGAAGTGGTTGTGGTGTCAGCCCTACTGATCCGACTTAAATTCTGTTATCTACGTCGTGTCGCCCCGTAATCACCCGTGATCCCCCTTCGATCCTTTTTTGGGGCATTGATTGCATACGACAAATATAATTTCCAGTATATATTTTGAGAGCGGCAAAATTTAAAAAACAGAGCGTAATTTGTGGATAAGATCACGGCAGAATTATAAATATTGTTCAATACTTACATGTAGGCCGTCTTCTTAATGGATGAATCTGTTCGGAGACCGCTTGGATTTATTATTTCAACGGAGGATGCAATGCGCAACAAAAATACAAATACGCGTTGTGGTTGAGAAGCATCGACCAAACTTCGCATTTCTGCCTAATGCAAACATCAAACTAAACGTTATATGCTTTCTTCCGTTTTGTACACCGTTTCGTACGGGGCCAAATATTCACCGATGTTTGAGCCTCAAACACTGGTTTGAGGTGTCACCCCCGATCGTGTCTGAGGCGTGATGATCCGTTGGAAAAGACTATCTCAGGCGCATAAAAGCACATCCGCCCCCAACCTGTTTCACAATGGCACCCTCTTTTGCTGAATTGGTCACTGCGGCGAGCGGCGATGAAGAACAACTCAAAGCAAATATTATCGCCAAGCAAGAAGTGGGGATATTAATTCACTGCAGCGGAACACACCAACTAACCTTTTTGTGGTAAGAACGGGCCCTCTTACCCATACTACCTCCCGTACTATGACGGGAACGAGAAATGGCCCCCGACCGAAATTTATGGTCTGTTTCCAACACTACTCTTTCCCTTCATGGCAGACGGACATCATCCCCAGATCATTTCGACCCTGGCTTAAAAGCTGACAAATCCAAGCCCAATCTTCTTACGCCCGATGCTAAGCTCGACCATATTAGTCCTTACCTCGGTACCGAAATTAGTGGCGTCCAAATTTCACAACTCAGCGAAGAGGGCCTCAACGAACTCGCACTCTACGCCGCCGAGCGTAAGGTGCTCATCTTCAGAGACCAAGACTTCAAGGACATCGGCCCCGATAGACAGATTGCGTTGGCCAAGTAATGCAGTTCCAAAGCTGTCTGAGTGTGTTTGACGCAGTTTAGGCACTTCGGGAACACCCATAAGCACCCAACCTTTGGGAACCTCAAGGGTTACCCTGAGTTGCATGTTGGTTAGTATTTGCTTATTGGAAGAGGATATACTTGAAGAGGACCATTAGTGTATCGCGACCTCAATCATGATCATCTAAGGCAGCATAATATTCCTCGTGAACGCATTAACCAAACACTGTGGCATTCCGATGTAGTAAGTGACGACGTATCCGCATGAGTGGCTACGGACGCTAAATGGCCACATACTCAGTCTTACGAGAAGCAACCTCCGGGAACTACCTTCTTTTTCATACTCGAGCAGGTGATGTAACGTTGTTTCTCGCTGCATCATTGACCCTGACTTTGGTGTCTAGCCCCCCACTGGTGGCGACACACTCTTTGCGTCGCAAGTCGAAGCCTACGGACGACTTTCCCCCGAGTTCCAAAAGTGTCTCGAGGGCCTCCGAGTTGTGCATAGTGCCTATGAGCAGGCCGAATATTCTCGCAAGATTGGCGGCCCTGTCCGCCGCGAACCCATCAACACCGAGGTTGGTATAAGTCCCACACCCATCGTTATGACTGAACTAATGTGCGCTCGATATCGTTGACAGCATCCGCTAGTCCGCCGCCACCCTGTCACGGGCGAGAAAGCGCTCTACGTCAACCCACAATTCGCGCGCCGCATTGTTGGATTCAAGCCTGAGGAATCCGAGTGTCTCTTGAAGTTCCTTTACGACCACATCAGCAAGGGTGCCGACTTTCAAATTCGTGCACGGTACAAGCCTGGCACGGTCGTCGTTTGGGTATGTGGATACCTTTGAAACAGTGTTAGACAAGTTAAGCTGGTGATTTGCAGGACAACCGGGTCACGGTTCATTCAGTATTAGTTGATTTTGATCCCACAGATAGGCGGCACGGGGTGAGGCTCGCTCCTCAAGCTGAGGTGCCCATCCCGGCTACTGCGTAGGAATTCGAAGAGGCATATATTCTGCTGCCCCAGGAGAGACATGTACATGTACTATAAGATTAGGGACTTTCAATTACTCTCAAGATGAGTGGGCAATTATGTCTGTGCTGTTGCATCCGTAGTTACATTCAACCGGTAACTCACTGCAACAGATTTACGGTTGGTTTCGGATTGTGGGCATCATTTCCACCCATATGCGGGAAAATAAATGTGAAGAAGACACGAGGGGCAAGAGTACCCTCATATGGTACAGCTAATTGTGACCGTGATCCGATGGTCTGCTGGATAACATACGAAAATTTGGGAGCGACCGGAAGACCCAACAGCACACTATTCCCACGGGTCCGTGTTCTATCGTTACACCTGGGGCAGGTCCGGAAAAGTCCAGTAAACAATGCTTAGATTTATTATTTAACAGATTGTCCTTGAGATCAAGGATTTGTTCGTGATACTTATTTTTGAACGACTTTAAATAAAATAAAATAACATGATGAGATTACATATTCACCACGACAAAGGGAGAACAATAAGCCTAATCAAAAGATAAATTTTAAAAAGGAAATGTATTCACTGTATATTTAGGAAACAAAGGCTGCAGATGCTCCACATACCCATGCTGCATAATTTTCTGGTTATTTATTTGACATCAAATTTTGATTATGAGGTACATGCATAAGTTGAGTCTGGGTGCAATACATGGGAAACATCTGTACATTACATCTGAGCCACCATCTTATTCATACATAGATTTTCAATATGTACAGAAATTCAATTGAGTGGCCCACCTAGTGAGTCCCTTAGCACCCCAACCACTGGTCTGATCAGTGTACTCATTGAGCAGCACAAGGGCAGTGTGGACCTAAAAGTTGTATTAACCCCCCAGTTTGCTGCCTTCAAAGTGAGACCAAGCAAGGCAGCAGCAAACAAGTAAGACAAAATGCTCTCCACCATTCTTCAAAACTGTCACTGTGATAAACAGAGAAAGTGAGATCAGGAAAAGGTTAGGGTGAGTAAAAGTATATATGTATATCTCTTATAGAGACTTGGTCAGGTGACCTTGGATGATGAGCTTTTTTTCCCCTTGTGACAGAGGGGGACATCAGAGACCCAGGGTGATACTGATGAGGGCAATCAACAAATGACTGAACTTAAAAATAAAATGCATACCACTTGTCCCCTAACCATGAGTGTGGGTTGTGGTACTGAAATGATTGTTGCATATACAACTTGCAAGACTTAAATGTTGGCAGCAGAACAAAAGGATATCGAAACACAAGAACATGTACACCTGGTTTTAGCCAATACACAATAAAGTAGTGCATTGGTACCTACCAACTAGCAATTTAACTGATAGGCAGCATAGTAGATCATTGCCCTAGATATGCTATTATCAGTTCAATTTAAGCAGCATGGTGATATGGACAACTCATCGACAGACTTTTTGTTTGCATGGCAGTGCATCATGATCAAACAATTCATCAACAAACTTGATTTTTGTCAGCACAGCGGAACCCCTTAATGGCATTACAAGTTGCATACATAGTTACATATTGTACTCTACAACTATAGTTAGAAGAGTTTGGTACAACCAGACATGATGACAGAAGAAAAAGAATAGCCTGAGAAAAAAGTGGACTAAATAGTGTCCAGCGATATCAAGCACATGATCTATCATCCAGGTTGAGTGCCATTCATAATATTGTTACAATGTAGTAATCAATCTCTACAATCTTGTAGTAATACAATCTTCATAGTATGGTAACACAATTGAATACATGCCAGCATTCCAACCATGGTTATTGTTGACATCTTGTATAAAGTCACAGCTATCTGGGTCATGCATCATCTCAAAATGCCTAAAGTCAAAATACCTTGAATGTATCATCAACATTTTGCCCCTCTTACCAGCTGCTCCATTTTCTCCCTCAAACACGCCATCTTTCCTCTGCCATTGACTCAACACTGAATATTTCCTTGTGATGACACCGAGACACCAATTGTTGTACATTACCCAGAACTGGCCAGCACAACCCCCACCATTGTACTATTTAAGGTTTTAATATTGAAGCCTTGAGGGGAGATTTCAAGGATTAGTTGTGACGGATATAACTTACAAGAAAAGCTTGGCTGGCTACCTAGCAAGTATGAGGATATCCTGGTGAGTGTTACCTTAAATAATGATAGATCACTACTAATCAACTAGCAGGCCTTTATTGTCCATCTGGCTTAGAAACATCTTGCTATTGGAAAACCATGGAGCAAACAGTTGAAGGGTGGATTATAGACTGTCTTTATGAAGGTAAGTCATATACACACCCACCTTAGGATATTTGTGGTCTAACACCATTTGGCTAGATGAAGGAAAGATATCCACAACTTTTGCAATATGATAGAGATTGGGTTGTATTGGACTTTTGGCAAATTTATCTGAAAAATAGCTCTAGGCACACTTAGTACTCTTGTATCCATCGATTGTATATGTAAACTGCATCAATGTGACCAGATAATCAACAACATAAGTGGCAGAATCAGTCAATTCAGTAGTTCAACAAGAATTACTCTTGACAAGAGTGACTTCCTTCTCTGGCTAGTATCCCATCAATGCATTTTACCAACACTGTCTGGTTCTTTAAGGACACTTTTGTTGCCCACAAAAAATGCCTTCACTTGCCTTCTCTCCATCCTTGATAACCATACAAAAAACAGATGTGTAAGGCTCAAGCAACTTTTCAGGAATATTTTCAATCAACAGCTATGCCCCCTGCATTTGAGCAGTCAACTGAATGGTGAGACAACTATTAGGCACTTTGCCAGATGGCAATTGGAAGGGGCCAGGAACTTCTGTCTTGGCAATGTTACGAT
>JBBPKM010000086.1:0-15653 GCA_038089255.1 Austroboletus rostrupii
AAGCATTGGCTGATAAGCCAGATGCACAGCCAGGAGTTCCTGATCATGTGGAAGATAATCAGGAGGTCAGGAGGAGGACTGATGATCAATCAGTGAATACTTGGCGGAGTTCTGAGACTGTTGATGAGACAGTGACAGGAGAGAGTCTGGGATGTTCGGAGAGTGCTGTAGATCAAGTGGGGACCGCACTGAGAGTGCCAGGAAAGAATCCAGGGAGCCTGGAGGAGTTCCGAGAGCAGGAGGAGATCTTAGTGCAGGAGAAGCGGAGACTCATTGGTAAGGGTTTAGATGGGTCGGAGCAGATTCGGAGAACTCCTAGAAGCAGTCTAGAAGTGATTGGATCAAAGATACACATGGTGGATAGCCATATGTGATGAGTACAAGGAGGAGATATATCTAGAAGGTGCCAGATATGGATCAGGGAGCCTTGAGGCAGCAAGGGACACCAGAGAGGACTGAGGAGCATCCACAGGAATGCCTGGAGCGACGAAGGACGATTGGCTTTGGGTCTTTTGTCAAAGATCAAAAGGGTTCTGGTTGGATCCAAGATCAGGAGGTGATCTGGAGTTCTGGTAAAGTCAAAGTAAAGTGTTATCTCAATGAAGAGGATGCATCAGGATATGCCCAAGGGCACACAGAGGTGCTAGGGACTCTAGAGATCCAGTCAGAGAGGCCGGAGATATCAGAGGAACATCTGATAGGAGTTGGATGTAATAGGAGATGCTTTAGCCTTTGGTAAAGCTGAAGCAGACATAGAAGATGGCCAGAAGGCCTGGAGAACTGTGGGTGGGCTTAGAGGAGAGTCCAGTAGGCACAGGTAGACTAGGAGGACTTCAGAGTTGGGCCTGGAGTCAGACAAGGAGCTTGGAGAAGACTCTGATCTAATTGTGAGCCAGATCAGGGAGAAGCGGTCATGGATGGTCAGGTGGATGATCCAGGTATGCAGGGGACTAGGAGAGCATCTGGAGGATGCCAGATGTGATGCAAGATAGGTTGATCAGGTTGTGATCCTGATCCAAGGATAGGAGGAGGTTGAAGGCTCACAAGGAGCAACTGATAAGGGACATCCAGGGACGACTTGGGAATGGCTCAGGAGAGCCCAGAAGAGGCCTGGAGGATGCCAGGAGCATATAGGAGCAGAGGGATCTCTGGTAGGAAGAGTAGGAGATGGCTGATCTAGAAAAAAATATAGTAGGGCTACCAAGGTAGGGACAAGTCGTAACAATCTGCCTGGTTGATCTTCACAGATACGTTCTTTTGAAAGCCATGCTAGGGACTTTCCTTTGATATCTGCATTCTCAAAGGACATCTTAAATTCTTTTTCAAAGTCTCCCCAGAATCCTAAAGTGAAGGTTCCACTGGTGAGTTTGGCTTTGCAAAACATATCTGCCCAAGTAAGGGCAGTGCCCTTCTTTATAAAGGATAGGGCATAGGCAATTTGTTTATTGGCAGTGTCATAGAGTTTGTCATTGATGGTGAGGTAAAGTTGAACAGAACAGAGTCATGGAAGGGCTCTGGAATATGAACCATCAAAGTTGTCAGGAGTACCAAGGCAAAATTTGGTGGGTTTTACTGTAGTTGTGGTGAACATGGTGGGTGCTGTTGGTACTGGTGGGGGTGGAAAGAAGATCCAGCCTGTTTGGGATTGTGGGGTTGGACTAGATGGAGTGAGAACCCAAGGAATTACCAAGGATTATTCTAGTTGGGCAGTGAGGTCCTGGATATCTTGGTTTTTCTGTGCAAGTGGTTTGTCAGGATCTGTTGGGTTTTTTTCTGAAGAGTTGGAAGCTGTTGATGGAGCTGGGGAGTCTTGGCAGTGCTGCCAACTGGAGTATCAGTTCAGGTGAATATTGGGCAATCTAGAGCAATGCTAGTCACAATGAGTAGAGCTTATTTCTTTTGTTACACTTTGACCAGGTAGATAGGAGCATAGCTCTTGTAGAGTAAGAACCAAGTACTGGATAACCCTAGGGTCAAGGGTTCAAGGTATATTCAAATAGTATCCACTCAACAGTAGGACAAAGTCTGGTTACTAGGAGGCTTGGTGAAAGAGAGCACCAAGGAGCTAGTGGAACAAGAGAATATATTTGGAAGAATACAAGGAAGAACTAAGCTAAAGTACAGGAAATCCATTGAGGGGTTTATATATGTAATGAGGAACTTGAAGGCAGGCTCGTATAGTACAAAAGAAGAAGTGATATGTAAGCGAGTATCAATAAGCACTGACTGAGATATTAGTCAACAAGGAATGATAAGTCATATAGAATGGATAATCATGAAGGAACCAGTATACTGGTACAATAGTTGCAAGAGATATAGAGTAACTATTGTAAAAAGAAATATAAGTCTAAATAAAGGCATAGCAAGAAAAGAAATAGGATACAAGAAGAAATCATAACACTCATGGCATGGCTATATCTTGCCTCATGTTCTATCTATTCCTAAACTTACATCAAGATCCAGAATCTGGATCCCTGGCTCATGGTTCTTATCTATGAGTTACAAGAACTCACTATCATCCATGCTGCCATATCCTTAAGAAGGCTTCATGGTATTATTGTTAGAGACATAGGGTTTTCTTTCATTGTAAAGCTATATATAATGTACATGTAGCAGCAGCATGCATCAAAGGGTCCTTTGATCTATTTATCTCAAGATCTAGCCACATACATGTAGTTACTGCATGTTTACAGCCTTGAAGGCTATATGCTTATCTATTAAAATATGCATGCAATTCCTATGCCATTAGCTTCTATTTGTCATAATATAGTGCCTTAGCAGCATGATCTATTTCTCATAATCCTTTATGACTAATTCTATTTTAGAGTATTTCTATTGGACAATGAAAAATATTATTTAGTTTATATATTGGTATGTTTTAATTGGATCTTCTCTTTCATTAAAGCTAGAAGTTTTTTTCCTCTAAAGTTTTTTTAAAGAAAGATTGGTATTAAAATTCCAACAAATATCTAAATATTAAATCTAAGAGCCTGTTTGGCAATATGTTGTTGAGCTTGTTGCATTGTTTGACTCTATTTGACTAGTGGTGAAATGCCTAGCATTGTCTTCTAGGATTGGAGCAGAGATGATAAATTTTCTTCTCCATGACAATATAGCTGCTTGGATTGTTGTCTGATTCTATCTATATCAAATGTGCTCACCAGCAACATAACCTCATCTATAACCATCTATATTCTCTAATCAAAGTTCTCAATCAAGCTATTATCATAATGGCTGAAGAGACACAATTAGAAGGTAAGGCAAGGTGAACTGACAGCAAAGTAGATGCTTTATTAGACTTTCTTGTTGAGCATCACTCAGAACATGGTGGTGGTGCAAACTTCAAGCAACCAACCTACCAAGTGGTGGTGGCACATCTGTGGTTCTTTCTAGTAAGTGGAAAGCCCAAGGATCATAACAGCATCAAGTACAAATGGAACTATGTAAGCCCCTAGATCATCATGTATCCTATGGTTCTTATTGGTGGTTTCAGCTCAGAAGTATCTATTCAACTGTCTCTTTCTAGTGCACAAAATCTGGAGTTCATTGGAATAATGAATATGAAGCAAATATTAAGCATACAAATGATATGGTCAGGTATTTGGATAACAAATTGATCAAGAAAGTATTTGATGATTTTGTTGCTATGGTGCATTTTCAACTAAATGATGTATTGCTTAATAATCTCTTCAATCCTTATAGCATTCAGCAATAAAGGAATTTGAAAACAATGGCTAGTGATATCTTGACTGACTGAATGAGATATATTCACTAGCTAAGGCTTCAGGGGTTTTGGCATATGCTAATATAGGTAAAAAAAAAACACCATCTATCTCTTAATCCCATGCTCTGCTAGCTGCCACCACCATATATGAGAATGAAAATGTGAGTATTGGTTTGTACATCAAGTGATTCTCCATGGTAGATATTAGCAAACTGCCAGTCACAGATTCAAACCTCATCAATGCTATCAGCTCAACCACAATGGTTATCAACTTGCTCACTCTGCTAATTCTTTCTTTACTGGCACCTTCTGTTACACTTATGCTGGGTAGGTCCAAGTGTAGCCTCAGATGAACCAAGTTCCAAGTGTAACTGTCGGTAGTCAATGAAGACCTCGATGTATGTAGCACGAGGAAGTGTCCACTCAAAAGTAGGACAAAGACTTGATGCTCGATAATACAAATGGGAGAGAACGCTTGGAAGCAAAGTAGACTTGGTATTAACCAAGGAGAACTAAAACTAAAGTACATATTCCTCAACATAAACAGTTATAGGTATCATATCAATGCACAGACCAAAGTGGAAAAGGAAAACATAATGGGTACCAGGTTATCATATGAGTAATAGACCGGACGATGAGTAAATGAAATGACAAAAGGAGGGAAATCTGCAATGGCAAATATGATGCCAAAGTAGTCTGTATAAGGGCATCGCAAAAGAAAAATAAGTCCATATAATATATTGGAGAAACGAATTGTAACACTACCCCCTTTGTACATTCGAAGCACTGCAAGAATTAAAGATCCAAATATCCTCCGACTGGCGATCCAGTGATGTTGGAGTACGCAATATTGTCGAGCTAATCATCGGACGGCAGGGGAGATGGTTCGTGAGGTGTGGTGCGGATGTGAGTGCGTGAAGTAGGATAGGGGTGTGAACAGTTAAAGACACACTGAAAGGTGGTAAGAAACCCAGCGGGAGATATTGGGGGTCCGAAAATAACGGTGGGCCAGGTGGGAGTGTGTTTGCAAAAGGATTGCTGAGAAGTGGAAGATGAGGACAAGGATGTCGACAGGAATTGTTGTGGTGTGGTATGACGGAGAGGGCACTGATTAGTCCAATGGCCGGGCTGCCAACATAGACAGTGGAAACATTGATAAAACTTGCAATCTACCTGCATGTGCCCTAGGTGATGGCATTGATAGCATGCCTGGTTATAATAGGGATAATTAGCTGGTAGCGGATCAAACCCTTCATTTTCAGTCCACCACGCATCTACTCTCACGAGATACTGTTCTTCGTTGGTATGTAAGGGTTCTGAGGAGGCTGACAGGGTAGAGGGGGTACTCAATATGTGGGAGGGTAGGGTCGGTTTGCGAACTAACTCCTGGGCATAGCAGTCAACATCTAGGAAAAACTCTGTAAAGCTGAGTTCATGCATCACCATAATAAGGTTTTCTCTCATAGTCATATAAATCTGGAGTAAACATTGGCCTTGTACCTTGGTGTGCGTATCCAGGGACAGAAGATTCCCCATAGTGGCGATCGTCATGCTTTGCAAGTATACCATGAACAGGGAGTGCATTGCGGAATGGGGTTTGATATGGGTGTCAATGCAGGTGGCGTACCATGAGTCCACCAGGATCTGGTCATACACAATATTCTTTATTACTTCTGCCAAAGGTTCCTTCCAACAATGGGCCACATAGGGAACTTCGATGGAGTGGGTAGAAGGTCAGTTGGCTGGTGGAGAGGGGGGATGGTTCCATTGTTCCTCGGCAGTTTCATTCCATGTTTTTATAGGGTCTGAGGGAGGCGGGGTCATGAAGGACAATTCTCGGGTAAGCTGTTCGATGGCGGCAGGAGTGACGATAGGGGTGATGGGGCGAGTGCTTAGCAATGGAGCAGACGAGTGAGTAATATCAGAGAGAGAGGAGATGGAGGCACTGGTAGACATGTCAATTCTGCTATCATTCAAGGCCTCTTCAGATGACTTTTATAATCCATGAGAAGAGTCTGTGCATTTTGCATATCTTGTTCTTTAACCCATGAATCATCCTCCACAGTATAACTCTTCCATTGGACCAGATAAGACCAGGCTGTCAGTCTTCCGCGATGGTGTATGATACACTCGATTTCGTATTCCTCCTCGCCTGCAATAAGGTCAGGTGGAGGCATAGGAAAATTCCATCCATATGTCTCGGTTTCTGTATACCGAGTTAGGAGGGAGGCATGGAACACATCGTGAATTTTCCATGTTTTTGGAAGGCACAACCTGTAGGTGATCAGCGATAGTTCCTGGGTAATGGTAAAAGGTCCCTCTCTTTTTGCCACAAACTTCGGGTCTGTAATCACCCATCAGAGGTTTCGTGCCTCGAGCCATACTTTTTATCCTTTTTGAAATGGTCAGAAGTTCCGTTGGATTCTAGTCATCATTGTCTGTCGAGCTAGGTCATGGGCTGCTATTGCTTCACTCCTACTGGCAATAAGGTCTTGTAAACATGTCTCTACTGCCAGAAGCTCCGTCAGTGGTATAGTCATTGGTAATGCCATTGGTTCGTAGCCCATCAACAAGTAGAAGGGGGACTTTCCAATTACCAAATGGGGTCGATGATTGTGCATGAATTCCACAGTAGAGATGTGTTCAGACCAACTTGTTGGATAGTTCCCACATACAATATGTAGATATGTTTCAATCTCTTGGTTGACTTTCTCCATTTCTCTGTCTGTTTGTGGGTGATATGCAGTAGATAGGGCAAGTTCATATTTAAGGAGGTGGCCCAGTTCCTTTGCAAAGTTTGATGCAAATTGCAGTCCTCAGTCTGAGATGATTTTGTCATATAATCCGAAGCGCCAGTATACTGAATGGAAAAACAGGTTGGCGATTTCTTCTGCTGTAATCGTTTTTGTTGTAGGGCAGAGAATTACCCTCTTTGTAAGTCCATGGTCAACCACAACCAGTAAGGCATTGAAGCCCCGTGATAGGGGCAAATCCGTGATGAGGTCATAAGAGATCTGCTGAAAGGGGCAGTTGCAGGAAGAGGCAATAGGCATGAGTAGGGGAACTGTAGGGTGTGTATTCACCTTATGCTGTTGGCACGTAGCATAACCAGCAATGTAGGAACGGATAAAGGCTGTGAGGCCAGACCACCAGTAGTCAGCAGTAACCAGCTGGCATATTTTAAGATAACCAGGGTGACTGGCTGTGGCGTGATCGTGATAATGGGCGACGATTGAGCGATGGAGGGTAACATCAGGGGGTACATAGATGCAGTTTCGGTAAAGAAGGGTTCCCTGATGGGATCGCCAATCTGTTAAACGTGACCAAAGAGTTAAGGGGATGTCAGCTTGGATGGACTGCAGAGTAGTAAGGGCAAGGGGATTGGAGGCACTTGCTTCCGAAATACGATTATGGAGGGCAATATCGATGAGGTTCACAAAGAGTGTCGGGGGTAGCAGGGTGACATTAGTGTTATTGGTTGAATTATCTGGACAGCAGTCAGGACGGCAGAAAAGAGCATCTGGGGTAGCCAGTTGAGATCCAGGAATGTGAGCAATACATAAATCATAGTCCGCGATGTCGAGCATCCAACGGGCTTGTCAACGGTTGAGCTTTTGGGGCTGTTTAAAGTACGTGAGGTTCTTGTGGTCTGTAAAGACCTGAACCGGATAACAGGATCCAAGGAGATAGTGATGCCAAGTGGCCAATACTCAAATGACGGCAAGTAATTCTCGGTCATAGATGTCGTAGTTCCGTTCCATAGGAGAGAATGTTTGGGAAAGATATGAAAAGGGGTGCCATTCATTGTTCTCATCTGTCTGTAGGAGGATGCCCCTGGTAGCATATTTTGATGTGTCAGTCACAATAGCAAAGGGGCGTGAGGTGTCAGGCATGCAGAGGATGGGTTGCGATGTGAAAATCTGTTTCATTTGTTGGAAGGCGGCATCACAAGCTGGAGTCCAGGACCAGGTGGAATCCTTTCTGGTGAGGTCCAGTAATGGTCGAGCAATATTTAAATATCTGGGCACAAAGCATCGGTAGAAATTTGCGAAACCTAGGAATGATCGAACTTCCTTAGGTTTTGTGGGCGTGGGCCATGATGCTATCCCTTCTAGTTTGACTGGATCCATGGCGAGGGATCCTGGTCACGCTATCATGCCTAAATACTCCACAGATTCAGTGTTAAATAAGCACTTGGTCAATTATAACCGTAGGTGTAATTCTCGCATGCACTGGAGGACGCAGTGTGTGGTGTCATTGTGCATTGGTTGATTGGGGGAGAAAATGAGGATGTCATCCATATAAATGATGAGATGTCCTTCTGCAATTAAATTATGAAATTTCTGATTCATAAAGCGTTGGAATGTTGCCAGGGCGTTCTTCGGCCCAAATGGCATCACCACAGGTTCAAACAGGCCTCTGTGGGTGATAAAGGCTGCCTTCCATTGGTCTCCATCCTTAATCCAGATATTGTTGTATCTCCAGTGTATGTCAAACTTGGTGAACACCTTTGTGTCATGCAGTTTATCAAGGAGGTTGGATATTAAAGGAAGAGGGTATACGTCATGTATGGTGTGGTCATTGAGATACCTGTAGTCTTGTACTGGACACAGCTTGCCATCTTTCTTCTTTACAAAGAAGAATGGGGCTGCTTGCAGGAAGGTCAAGGGGCATATTTTTCTAGTTTTGAGATTTTTGTCAAGGAATTCGTCCTGTGCTTTGTGCTCCTCCGCAGTCAATGGGTACAACTTGCCGATTTTTGGTTTAAAGGTATCAGTGAGGTTGATTTCATGATCATAGTCTCGGGATGGCAGTAAGGGTGTATCCTCATCAGAAAAAATATCAGCAAATGCGGCATA
This sequence comes from Austroboletus rostrupii, assembly GCA_038089255.1. NCBI lineage: Eukaryota > Fungi > Basidiomycota > Agaricomycetes > Boletales > Boletaceae > Austroboletus > Austroboletus rostrupii. The sequence goes on from JBBPKM010000086.1 coordinate 8,584, forward strand.
CTGAGGGAGAAGTACCACCTCTTCTTTCTTGGCATGGATAGCAAGATCCATAGATGTCATCAGGGCTGCACATGTCAGTGCTGGATTCGGGATAAAACATCCATTAGCCAGGATGGTACGAGATAGGATTTGGAGAGGTCAGAGATGTGCCATGTCTCTTGCGAGGCATATAGTGCTGCAAAGGACATCATCTTCCGTTCAATCAAGATAGCCGAATAGGTGTTTGTCTACAAGGGCATCTACTGTATGTTGACATGCCATGATGGTGGTGTTGCATAGTTAGGTCATCAGCAGTCATATAAGTGTTCCTTCCGCTGCTTCTTCTGCTCATGAGTGGCCACTAATTCCACTGTTTGATCTGATTCCTTCGGAACCTCCAACGTTTTCTTCTTCCAGTCTATTCTCGGGTTTACATCTGCAAGCCAAGGGAATCCTAAAATCATTGTTTCTTTTCTGCAGTTTATAAAATAAAATTCAGTGGTGCGAACATAACCGTTAACATTGATAAAGAGCTTTGTTTTGAACTTAATCATTCCATTACTGTTGGTTGAGGCATCTACGTTGTGGATAGTGACTGGTACAGAAAGGCATGTGTGGGGGAGTTGTCTAGACCAAGCGAATTCCCAGTCAATACACAAAACTTGGGCTCCTGAGTCTATAAGGGTGGTGGTTGCGATGGCTTTGATATTCATGTCAATGGGCATCATAATTTGAATGGGGATGTGCATTGCTTTCATCGATACTGGTACAGCGTTACATAAAACATCTAGTGGGGGAGATATGTGCATTGTGGGCATTCTCCCATTTAAAAACCCAGGTTGATTTGACCAATGGTTTCATCGTCTTGCATCTCTGTGATGCTCACCTTGGTTTCTTCCTCAACTTTTCGTATAGTGCGTGGGGCTGGAGGTGCTCACATCTGTGTATTGTTAGGGCAGTTCCTTACCAAATGTCCTTTCTTTCAGCATAGGAAACATAACCCTTTCTTTCTACACCTTTCTCTTTCTTCTAGAGTTAACTTTTTGATGTTGACGGAGTCAACATCCATAGAGTTTGGATCTCGGGTGGGGGTACTTCATGTATGCAGCATTGGGGTAAATGTCATATTTTCTTGACTTCATTGGCAAGCGACTTCCAGGGCTCTTTCCTCTACTCCTGCAAAGTGCATGGCTTTTGCGTACCAATCTTTCACCTTATCCAGCACTTTTTCCATCATGTGAATGTGGTGCATTAATGAAATGGGAATGCCAGAGGCAAAATAATTGATGAGTACTTGGTTGTCTGTAATGCCTGTCAAGGCAACTTTACTCTGGAACATAGCAATGTACTTTTGAAGCACTGGGTTGTATCCTCCTCCTCTGTTTTCGTATATGCGTTCATGGGCTAGCCAGGCCAGCGAGTTTCCTTTGAGGTCTGCATTCTCGAAGGCAGTGCAGAACTCTGTTTCGAAGTCTGTCCAGGTTCCTAGGGTGAAGGTTCCTGCCGTTAACTTTAATTCTCTGAAGGTATCTGCCCAGGTGGTGGCGGTTCCCTTCTTCATAAAGGATAATGCATATGTGATTTGTTTGTTCAGGGTATCATATAGTTTGTCATTGACAGCCAGATAGAGTTGTACTGATCATAGCCAAGGTAGAGCTCGAGTGTACACTCCATCAAAATCCTCAGGGGCTCTGAGGCATAATTCCATTGGCTTTACTGTAGTGGTTGACATTTGGGGGGGTGCATTGGGAGGTGGGAAGGCGAATATTCTTCCATTTTGCGGTTGTGGCATAGGACTTGGTGGGGTTGGTATATGCGGGATAATGAGCAAGCTGCTAAGCTGTTGTTCAAGCTGCCGAAGTTCAGGGGCTTCAGTGTCAATAGGTTCATCGGGATCTGTTGGTAAATCCTCCAAAGATCCAGACACAGTAGAGGATGCAGGGGAGTTCTGCCAATTCTGCCAACCAGAGAAGCGATTAAACGATATGGTGGGCAAGCTAGATGATGCTAGTCGCAATGAAGGAGTTTAGTTCTTTTGTTATACTTGTGCCGGGTAGGTCCAAGTGTAGCCTCAGATGAACCAAGTTCCAAGCGTAACTGTTAGTAGTCAATAAAGACCTCAATATATGTAGCATGAGGAAGCGTCCACTCAAGAGTAGGACGAAGACTCAATGCTTGATAATCCAAATGGGAGAGAACACTTGGGAGCAAAGTAGACTTGGTATTAACCAAGGAGAACTAAAACTAAAGTACATATTCCTCAACATAAACAGTTATAGGTATCGTATCGACGCACAGACCAAAGTGGAAAAGGAAAACATAATGGGTACCAGGTTATCATATGAGTAATAGACCGGACGGTGAGTAAACAAAATGACAAGAGGAGGGAAATCTGCGATGGCAGATACGATGCCAAAGTAGTCCATATAAGGGCATCGTGAAAGAAAAATAAGTCCATATAACATATCGAAGAAATGAATCATAACACCTTCTACTCTATTCACCAGCCTGTGTATTCCTCCTCCCATTTTTATGCCTGCTACCATGCTTTCTTCTGCCATTATGCTACCTCTTGCTGCCATGCCTTCTGCCACCATGCCTTCTCCTGCTGCCATACCTACATCCAATCCTTCATCTGTGCTCCTCTTCCCTGCATCAAATCAAAAGCCTAGGTCAAAGGCTTCTATATCATCTCAAGTCAAAAAGTGTCCAGCATCTGAGATATCAAGTGGCTTGTTCTCACTAGCTGATTCACCTTCTTCTTTGCCTTTGTTGGTTCCCCCATCTAAGTGAAGCCACAATAGCTCAACTAATGCTGCTCAAGGTGATAGCTACCAGATGTTCACAAGCATTGTGCTTTATATGGTTGACTTTACCATTTAACACCTAGGCAACTCACTCAGTGGAAGCATTCATGATCCATATAAAGATGCACAGCCACAGTTCCTCTTCTTTACCAGATTGATAAGATATCCAATGAACACAAGCACATCATGAATATGTTTGTGACATCAAACCACACCATCATGACCATATTTAGAAACCTTCCATTGGATGCTAGGCATATCAAATATGCTTTTGACATATATGCCTAACATTAATTAATTTAGAGAGTAGGGACCAATGGTGGCATAAGCAGTGTAAGGCATGCTCTATGGCTATATGCAGATCCTAACCAGCATGGACAATGAGCTGGTAACCTGTATGCTCCATACTTTTCTTTAAAATTTTCATTCATTATTTTTCTTATAGCCTCTTTAATTTCTTTTCATTTTTACTTATATTTTTTGGATCTGTTATTCACTTAATAGTAATATACTTTCTGTATTTAGATACACATGTTCTGCTCCATCTTAGTATAAAAAAACTCATCATGTACCCCCTACTAGATATCAAATTTTATCCTGCATCCATCTTAGTCTGAATCCATCTACTATCATTTGTTTGCTATTATTATTTTTCTATTGTTCACTATTGTTTGCTATTGCTCATTCTTTTCCACTAGCCCAGGACCTTGCTTCACCATCACCCTCTGTTCCATAATTGAAATATTTTGTTAGCTAACTACCAATTTAGAAAACCCCTAACCATTACCAAGTGCTCAACCAAGTCCCAGCTAAGACTTACAGCAGGTAGATTTTTTCACAATGCTTCTTTTTCTCATTGTACTTTCTGTTTCACAATATTTCTTTTTCTTGTTGTACTTTGCATCTATATATTGTTTTTTCTATATGCTATATTTGCAGGTAGTTCAATTAATTTAATCCAAATCATGTACCAATATTGACAATGAAAAGTGGAAATAAAACACAACTATGCATGAAATGAATCATCATCAAGCTCAAAATCACTACCAATACTGACATCACTATCATCTAAATTGCTAATTTCTGAGTCATCATCCTCTAAATTAATATGGTCTGCAAGCCAAACCTAATAGTCATTCCACATTGCTTGTGCTATGCTGTCTTGCATGGCAGCAGCCACACTATGCAGTTTAGCCACAGTGGCATCTTCCCTGACAATGTCATGTGAATTATTGGGTGCAACTGCATCATCCTCAACCACTTCCTCCTTCTCCTTCTCCTTATTGGAACTAGAGTTGTAAATAGAGATGAAATTGTGGAGCATGGCAAGACCTGCAGGAAGTCAAACCTAAACTTCAAGGTCATATCCAATAAAAAGGAGGAGAATGCAAAAATGACATTTCATGACTCCAAAGATCCATTGGATGGCATTCCTGGCTGATGTATGATGGAGATTAAATAGTTCTTCTCTGTTTTTTGGCCTGAAAAAAGGATGATCAGAAAAAAGCTGCCAGTTGACAAGTTGGCATATCTTTGACATGCCTATGCCCATTCCACCAGATGGTAATGCATGCCATGATATGGTACAAGTAACTGGGGTTCAAGAGGATATCCAGCATCAGCCAACAGATACTTTCCTAAGGAAATCTGTAGATTACCAATCAAGATTGCATCATTGTATATGTATGCATTTGCTGTAGACTTTTCCCACCCAGTGAGTGAATGGATAAACCTAAGTCCAAAGTTATAAACAAACAATGCATTCTGAGAAAGAAAACCTTTATAGTTACAGAATTGTCCATACAAGCATGATGGAGGGGCAATAGAAAAATATGTACCATTGATGGTGCCAACAGCATGTTGAAAATAGGGCCAGAACTTTTAGTTTTGTTGGATCTTGTAGTGAACATGCTCCTTCATTGGGAACTGAACAAATTTCATATAGAATGGCAGGCCAGAAACAGTATATAGAATCTTCTTGAAGTAACTATATGTAGCTGTTAAGATTGAAGTCTAGAAAAAATAAAGCACTCACAGAGAAATCATATCATTGGATCATTGAAAACACTCTCCAACATGCCAAGTTGTGAGGCCAGTGATACAAGTATAAAGGATATGGCAACTTGTTCTTCAATTGTTACATGATACAAATCCAAGAGTCCAATTGAGTAAATTTCATTAACCAGCAACAAGAAGGTATCTCTATGTAGTTTAAGCTTGGATTTGATATGTTTTGGATGACCACAAATAAGCTCTAGAACTCACTGGTGACCAGAAAGTGCAGATGTATAATATGGTGTATAAGGCAAAATGGCAATTCCACATAAAACATTAAGAAGGGTAACCAAAAGAATGTGGATTAGCTTGATTATGTATATGATTAGTTGTCTTTGCTTATTGAAGCTGCCATCATGGTGAGACATCAAGGTTGTCAGTAAGAATATCTTGATTACAGGCTGTAGGCAAACAAGGTTTAGAAAGTCCAGTCTTTGCTCCAATCCCAGAAGACAATGTCAGGCATTTCACCACTAGTAAAATAGAGTCAAACAATGCAACAAGCTCAATGACATGTTGCCAAACAGGCTCTAAGATGTCAAAGCTCTTGGTGATACTCTAAGCAAGAGATGCTTTGTTCCTATGTTTATAGTAGGCCTTAGCACTAGAAGTATTTCAGATTAGAAAATGTTTTTTCTTCTTTTTTGTTATCACCTTTCTGGAAGGTGGTGCCTTTTTTGTTCATCTTAGCTTTATGTACCTGGTAGGATTTTTTACATAGTTCTTGCACTACAGTTTGAAATCATTTTTTGGTATTTAGCAGTTTTTAGTAATATGGCCTTAATTACCACATTTGAAGCAATTGGTTATGCCTTTCTTTTTGTTGGTGAAGATGGCATATGCCTTCTACTTTTGGAGTTTTGAGAAGTTACTCTTATTTCTGCCTTCTATTTTTATATGGTAGGTTTATTGCCTCATGCCAATCAGCTGAATGTTGGCCATTGTCTGGTCAAGGGTACATCCATGCATTTTTTGCCTGAATATTTCTTCTTTGATCTTCTTATTTATGTTGGTTTCAAGAAGATAGATGGCATGGCTTTTAGTACATTCTGCTTGCCAAGCAAAGGTTCTGAATTTGACCAAGAATATATAGACATCCTGGCTTCCTTGTTATAGTGGAAGATCTTTTTCATCACCTAGTCTTTTTAGAGAAGTGGGTGAAATATTCCTTCTATTTCTTTTTGCAAAACTGCCCAGTTTGTAAGGATGGATATCCCTAAAATGAGCTTGTTTAGCTCTATTTTTGCATAGAAGCTTCCTTTTGTTCCCTTTAGCTAAGAGAGGATAGCAAACATGCAGTTGGTGCTGCATGGAATATAGGTGCTATTTTGACCTTTAATGGTAAACTTGTATGGGTTGGCTTCTATTTAAGCCTTTATCTTTATCCACCATTCTTCAAATTTGCTTTTGACCTATTATACATGCCTGGGTTGGCAAAGACTCCAATTTAGAAATTTCCTCCAAAGAAAATCTCAGTTTTAAATTTAGATATAGAAGCCCAGTTGTATAATTTTATAAATTCATGAACTCTCTGGTTTACTTCCAATGCATGAAGCTTAGCTTTATGAACTTTTTTAAGAAATTGTTTGCCATTTTTTTCACAGCACTCTTGGCATCTTAAAGATCTTGAATTTCCTATGCATTATGTAGTTTTTAGTCTTCTATATTGACAAGAGCATTCCAAATTTTGGTGAAATCAAGGTCACTACTATTTTTTCTAAATTTATGTATACATAAACATTTAATAGACTTACACTTGGAACATGCTTAAAATGGTTGGATTAACATACTGAGAAAATACCTGAAAACACATTGTCCCTAAGTTCTTAAGTCTATTTGCACAATAAATTCAATAAAATATTCTGAATTTGCTTTATAAAATGTCACTATTCCAGAACCTATAGAAGATTTTAAATATTTATGTCATGCTTTGACTAAATATGCATGCATAGATAATACTGGTACACAAATACTTGACAAAAATCATCATTTGATCAATAATATATTGTTAACACATAAGGTTAGCTGAAGTTTTGAATTTTTTTCATCATCATATTCAAAATCAGCCATTGTAATGCACAATCTCAGATATACTTCCTGATTAAAGTTTGCATCTGCCATTTGACTATTGTTTGCCTTCATATAAACATATACATTATTAAATTTTGACTGTAACAATACAGCACATTTAGCTTATTGTTTGACAAAAATGAACTTCAATCAATTTTA
>JBBPKM010000087.1:0-22349 GCA_038089255.1 Austroboletus rostrupii
GAACCCTTTATCAGTTATCTCTGACTCATTCTTATCTGGTATATTCTTGTTATCTCTGACTCAGTCCTCTTCGTCTCCTTTCTTGGATATTGTCCAACAGTATATAAGACCTAGATGCACATCCATGTACCTTAGCTTGATTCTCCCTTAATCATAGGCTTGATCTTCAGCCTTTGTCCCAGCTCCCTGAGGTCGCCTCCAAGTCCTCTTGTATCCCCAGTATCCTGGCATGGCCGTATGGCATGCATTTTTGATGAGTCCTTCATTGGACTCCATCCTTTCGTCTTGATCCTATTCATGCTAGTATGTTGATAGGATATCTGATTGCTCCGGAATCTTGTCTTGCCCTGGAGGTCAAGTCTTTCAAGGGCTACACTTGGACCTACCTGGTACAAGTGTAACAGAGACCAGGAGCTTGAAATGATTTGCCACATAGCAGGCATTTGACAATTTTCATGCAATCTGCAGGCATCTAAAATGCTTTGTTAGACCAAATAAATTAAATGGGCAATGCAAATAATGTACTTTGTGCGGGGTGTTGTAGGAATGGAGGAGGTGTAGGGCACAACATTGTGATAAGGCTGCAATAAGATTCCAACTCTGCTAGAAACTGCTCAGCTTATCATAATTACCATTACAATACTACTATAAGTGTACATTATTGCAATAGGCAATCAGATTTTCTGACATAGCTTAGTTCTCCCTTGTATTTACCTGAATACATCCTCTCTTTCGTGCTAGCTCCCAAGCACTCTCTCTTGCTTGGTCTCCTAGACAACCAGACTTCGTCCTACTGTTGAGTGGATGCTATTTGACTTTACCTCGAATCCTTGACCCTAAGGGTATCCAGTACTTGGTTCTTGCTCTAACAAGGGCTACACTCCTACCTACCTGGTCAAAGCATAACAAAAGAACTAAGCTCTATCCATTGCGACTAGCATTGCTCTAGATCACCCAACATTCACCCAAACCAATACTCTGGCTGGCAACATCACCAAGACTCTCCTGTACCTTTAACTGCTTCCAACTCTTTGGAAGAAATCCCAACAGACCCTGATGAGCCTCTAGCTCAGGAAAACCAAGACACCCAAGAACTTACAGCCCAACTTGAATGATCCCTGGTAATTCCTTGGATCTCTACTCCACCTAGTTCAACCCCGCAACCCCAGACTAGAAGAATCTTCTTTCCTCCACCACCAGCACCTCTGGCATCCACCATGTCAAATACCACTACTATGAAACCAACAGAACTTCGTCTTGGAATCCCCAACGACTTTGATGGCTCTTATTCCAGGGCCCTTCCATGGATTCAATCTGTTCAACTCTACCTTGCTGCCAATGACAAGTTATATGATACACCCAACAAACAAATCGCATGTGCCCTATCTTTTATGAAAAAAGGCATTGCCCTTACTTGGGTGGATACTTTCTGAGAAGCCAAGTTAACTAGCAGAACCTTCACTCTTGGAGCATGGGCAGACTTTGAAAAGGAGTTCAGAACAGCATTTGAAAACACTGACATCAAAGGTGAGTCTCTAGCCTGGCTTGCTAAAGAATATATCTATGAAAACTGCTTGGGTGGATACAATCCTGCCCTTCAGAAATACATTTCCATCTTCCAAAACAAAGTGGCTATCACCAGGATTAGCATCAATCAAGTCCTGATCAATTACTTTGCCTCAGGAATCCCTATCTCCCTCATGCAACAAATCCATACAATGGAGAAAGTCCCAGATAAAATCATGGAGTGGTATGCTAAAGCCACTCACTTTGCTAGTGTCAAAGAAAGAGCTATCGAGATCACTGCCCACCACAAATGTGGCAACACTACTTATTCCTCAACTTTCACTCCTTGACCCCAACAAGCCTGTGATCCAAATGCCATGGATGTAGATGTCATCCACCTCAAGAAACTTACCCTGGAAGAATGAGAGCAGTGTATTAGAGAGGGACTCTATTTGGCATGCTGAAGAAAGGGACATATGGTGTATCAATGCCCCAACAAGTTCAATCGTCCCCCCCAAGTACCACCAAAAGATGTAAAAAGAGTAGAAGAACTGATGGCTTCTATCCAGGAGCTCCAAGGTGATGAAACTGTTGGAAAGATCCATCTGGATTTTTAAACAGAGAAACACCTGCAACTCATGTTTCTCCTTCTCTTGAACATTCATGTAACTCTGTACCATTAGCTATAAAATCAATGTGAATCACTGTCCAACTATTGGTACCAACCGACATGATCAAAGTCATTGCCACTTCTGCACTTGTTGACTCAGGAGTGCAAATATCCTGCCTCAATTGGGCATTTGCCTGCAAACATCAACTCCCTTGCACTCGACTTCCACAACCCATGACCATCAGAAATATGGATGCCTCCATGAACAAGAACAGACTTATCAAGTTCAAAACTACTCTCTTTGTAAACATCAATGGATATGTGTGAAAAGTCAAGTTCTATCTTATGAACTGTGGCAAAGAAACAGCTATTCTCAGATTCCCCTGGCTTACGGGTGTAAATCCCATCATAGATTGGGAAGAGAAAACTCTGGATATCCCAGCCATATTAGACCAATCTGCTGAATTAATTGCTGCTCATGAACAAGAAAAGCAATGATGACAGAGCCTTTATAACTTACAATGGCCCAATTACTCCACCTCTCCACCATGACATATTCATGTTGATGCTCTTGTTGATGAACACCTCTTCAGATACTTGGATAGGACAGAAGATGATGTACTTTGTGCTAACATTGCCCTTGCATGTGATATGGTGCATTTCAAACCCCTTTGCACCCTCTCTAGAACAGTTATGGCCAATGGGCAATTTATTCCCAACCCAGCTCTCACTTGTGCTGCATTAACCATGTCAACTGATTTGGTGATCCATGCCAAGAAACAAGAAATTGTCTTGCCAAAACAATACAGAGACTTTACTGACAGCTTTTCAAACAAAGATACTCCACTTCCTTTCTCTCAAGATTGCAACCATGAAATCAATCTTACAGAGACCTTTGTACCAAAGATTGGAAAACTATATCCTCTTACAGCTGATGAACAAAAAGCCCAGGATGAATTCCTCAATGAAAACCTCAAATCTGGAAAGATTTGCCCTTCTACTTCTTCCCAGGCAGCACCATTCTTTTTTGTCAAAAAGAAGAATGGGAAACTTCATCCAGTACAAGACTATTGATATTTTAATGACCATACAATCCATGATGCTTACCCACTCCCTCTTATCTCAGACCTCCTCAACAAACTAAAAGACACCAAAATATTCATGAAATTTGATGTTCACTGGGGCTATAACAATATTTGCATCAAAGAAGGACATCAGTGAAAGGCTGCCTTTATCACCCATCACAGACTATTTGAGCCTGTTGTCATGCTGTTTGATCCCAAGAATGTGCTGGCCACTTTCCAACACTTTATGAACAAGGAGTTCTGAGACCTTATTGCTGAAGGCCAAATTGTTATCTATATGGATGATATCCTTATCTTTTCTCTAGACCAAGCCACCCATGATGCAACCACTTGAAGAGTCCTTCAACAAATGAGGGAACTCAACTTACATCTTTGTCTTTAGAAATGCTTGTTCAACTTGGAACAAATTGAATATTTAGGAATGATAGCGAAATCCAGATCTCTTGCTATGGATCCTGTTAAACCCAAAGGAATTGTTATGGTACAAGAAAAAAAGCCTTTATGGCTATATTTATAAAGATCAAAAGAGAAGTGGCCTTGATGGCCTTATTTTTCATTTTTAGACTTGTCTTGCCAGGTTGCAAGATCTTATCTAATCTTATCTTATCAAAGGGCGCTTATGTCAGCGCTTATCTAATCTCTTATCTATTGATCTTATCTTATCAGGGGGTCTTATCTGAAGATCTTATCTTATCTCCCCTGCTTATCTTATCAGGAATCACTGGTATGATCACATGATCAAGGACAAGCCCTGAACCCTATTTATGCAAGTCACATCAGTCACAGGATGGCTGTTCTTCAAAGGGTCTAGGCTTGCCTGACCAAGTCCTTATGGCATGGCTGTGCCTGCCACATGTTATATCTATTCTCTGGAGCCACATCAAGAGCCGGAATCTTGGTTCCTGACTCAGGGTTCTTATCTATGAGTCACAAGGACTCACCCTTCTTTATGACTCACAAGGAGTCACCTTATCTATGCCTCATGGTTGCAGCATGCTGCCACACCATGCAGGTTCCTTATAGTATTTATATTCCAGAAGCAAGGGATTTCCTTCCATTGCAAGGCTGTATATGAAGACATGCAGCAGCAGCATGGATCAAGGGTCCTATTTGATATTTATCTTTAGATCTGCCACACAGGCATGTAGCTTCCTCATGTCCACAGCCTTGAAGGCTATGCTTATCTATGATTCTTATTTGTTATAACAACATGCTTTGACAGCATGGTACACTTCTTATGACTTTAATAACTTATATCTATTCTTTAGATTCTTAAAGTATTCCTATTGGACAATAATGGACATTTATTTAGTTAATGTATATTATATCTTAGATCTCATGTACATATGTGTACATAGTCCTTTCATATATAAACCCCTAGGATAACAGGACTGGATTCCCAGTCTTGAAGTCCTGGATCTTCCCTCCAAAGCTTAGAGATTTCCATTCCCTCTAAGAAGTCCTCTCTAAACCCTTGATCTAGTAAGGGATAGCCAGTTCCAGCTAGCAAGGTCTAGTGTCCAAGACTCCACTAGCAAAGTCTACATCCAAACCCTTGGTGCCACAGCCCAAGGTGACACTCTAAAGACATCAAGCAGTGTTCTGGCCTATATATTCAGGCCTTAGCACTTGGAGTGTTTCAGGAATTGCATCTTGGCCAACTCTGACAAAGCCCAAAAAAGTAAGATCCTTCTTAGGCTTCACTAACTTCTATTGCCATTTTGTAAATGGCTATTCCGATATCACTCAACCTCTTCTTGATCTCACCAAAAAGGATCATCCCTGGTTCTGAAATGATGCTTGCAATAATGCTTTTCTTCTCCTCAAGAAAATCTTTGTATCCCAACCAGTCCTCTGCCTTCCTGACCCATCTAGACCCTTCGCCATTGCTACTAATGCCTCTAAATATGCCACTGGCAGCATCTTTCTCCAAACTGATGAAAACAGTGACTGGCATCCATGTTCTTACCTCTTCCAGATGTTTTCTGCCATTAAATGAAACTATGATATTTATGACCATGAACTCCTTGCTATTATCTGCACTCTTCAAGCTTGGTGAAACTACCTCCTCAGCTCCATCTTTCCAGTTCAAGTTTTCACCAACCATAAAAACCTCACATATTTTGAACAGCCACAAAAACTGAATTGGCAACAAGCACATTGGCTCCTTGATATTGCTGATCACAACCTCAAAATGATTCATGTACTGGGTGCACTTCTTGCAGGCCCCAATGCCCTTTCCCACAGACCTGATTGTTGCCCCAACAATTCCTCTGATAATGATGCCATCACTCTCCTTCCTCCATCACTCTTCATAAATCTTATCAATCATGCCCTTCATTATAAGATCTCCACTGCATCATCATCTGATCCACTTGTTCTCCAATCCCTCCAATTGATTCAGACAGATATCCCATATGCCCTTTGCTCTTGTCTCACTGATTGGCAACATCATAATGGACTGCTATATTATAAAAATTGTATCTATATCCCTGCTGATCAAACCCTCCAACATTCCATTGTTTCTTGATGCCATGATCATGCCACTGCTGGTTATCTGGAATACCTTAAAACTTGTCAATTAGTTGCCTCTGAATTCTGGTGGCCTGGTCTTGCCTCATTTGTTTGCTCCTATTATGATTCATTTTTTCTTTTGGACTTATCTTTTCCTTCTATGATAACTCTATTGGACTACATTGTTATCGTCTCCACCATCGCGGAATTCCTTCATCACAAATATTCATTTACTCATCAGCCAGTCATCAGTCATTTGATTGCCCGGTCTTCCCCATGTTTTCCTTTCCTATTCATGGCCCATGCTATGCATATGTACCTATATTAGTTGATCCAATGTGGCCATGTACTTTAGTTTAGTTCTCCTTGGTCAATACCAAGTCTACTTTGCTTCTGATCATTCTCTTCCAGTCAGCTATTGAGCACCAAGTCTTCATCCTACTTTTGAGTGGATGCTTCCTTGTGCTACCTACTGACAGACCTTCCATCCAAAGGCTGATATCAAGTTCTATCCAAGGCTATGCTCTGTCCTACCTGGTCGAAGCATAACAGCTCCTACGTCGCTGGCTGTGCTACCTGCCAACAGAACAAAACCAATATGCATCCCTCTGTCCCTCTGTTAACCTCCATCACCTCTACTTGCATGCGGCTCTTCCAACAAATTTCCTGCAACTTAATCACCAACCTCCCTCTTTCCTCAGGTTTTGATTCACTCTTGGTTGTGGCCACCATGGGCTTACTAAGGGGATAACCCTCTGCCCAACAAAGAAAACTGTCACTGCCAAAGGCATTGCAACTCTTTTTTTCCACAAAGTATACAAACGGTTTGGATTATATGATAAAATCATCTCAGACCATGGACCACAATTTACTTCTGCCTTCACCAAAGAACTAGGAAAACTCCTGAACTATAACCTTGCCCTCTTTTCCACATACCACCCTCAAACAGATGGGGAAACTGAACAGATAAATCAGGAGCTAGAAACCTATCTGCATGTTGTATGCAGTAATGCCCCTGGAACTTGGGTCAACCATATCATGATGGTGGAGTTCATTCACAATCATTGCCCACACTTAGTTACAGGCAAATCACCATTTTACCTAATGATGGATTACAAACCTATAGCATTCCCTTCAGTCACCAATTCCTCACACCTTCCTACAGTAGAAAATTGTCTCAAACCCCTTATCACAGCACATGAAGAAGCTCTTGCAGCACATGAACTTGCTTGTCAAACGATGGCAGCGAGGTCATGGTGTGAATTCAAACCCTTTACTAAAGGAGATAAGATTTGGTTGAAGGCTAGAAACCTGAAATGTCTTATCTCTAACACAAATTTTGCACCAAAACATGAAGGACCTTTTACTGTTATCCAGGTCCTATCTCCTATCTCCTATCGACTCTGCCTCCCTACTGCATGGAAAATACACAATGTCTTCCATGCTTTCCTTTTTACTAGATACACCAGGAATGCTATTTATGGCAAGAACTTCCCTGTGCCACCACCTGACCTTATTGCAGGAGAAAAAGAATACGAAATTGAGAAAATCATACAGCATCGCAGAACTCCATATATCCACTCCTATCTGATCCAATGGAAAGGATATTTGGCCAAAGAAGATTCTTGGGTTCCAGAACAGGATTTAAAAAATGTGAAGTCCATTCTTTAAGCAAATAAGAAACTTCACCCCTCTGTCTTCTTCCTTTAACATACTTGAAACCTCACTTGCAACAACAAACAATGTCATCACCCATCACTGTCTCCATTTCTTCTGTCTCCTCTCTTCCAACCTCTACCGTAGTTTCTCCAACACCTACTTGCCCTGTTACCCCTCTCATTACCATTGCCACCATTGAAGCCACTGCCACTACTCTGAACCCTCCAATCGCTGTTCTTGCTGTAGACACCCCTTGCCTCACCCATCATTTTAAAGAACAAGTTGTCAACCCCATGCATTCAGTTGTGTATGAACAGATTCTTATAGACTCTTGGTTTGCCACTACCATTGATGCTCATCTTGACCCCAACTCTGCTGCTTACATGTTATACTGCTCATACCTTTAGTGTGGTTCTTTAGGGACCATGGGAAATATTCTTTTACAGGATGCCAGGACTGCCCTTTATGGGCAATGACTTATTCATATCTGAGATAACCTCCAACAAGATCTTATCACTGCCATGCATGAACTAGACATGACCAAGTTCTTCTTTGATATAGACCGCTACTGCAAGGATATAGCTGCAAAAACACCATTAGTGGAACATCTGACTACCCCACCTCCATCGACCTCTTCAGCTTCCTCCTCCACATTAAACTCACTGGAAGAACGATTGATTCAACACACTGAAACATGGTGGTCCAGAAATGATGGCTTCGACCCGTTGCCTTCTAATCACCCTCACTATCATAAAACATGCTTCCAGTGTCACCATCTCAACCATGTTCAAGTCAATTGCCATTTCTTTCAGTGTTCTCAGTATCTTCAGTGGGCTCCTGGTCATCATGCCAATCAATGTCCTCTTCAACAACCTATGCCAAAACCATCACCACCCTCTTCATCCTCATCCTCTCATCATTCTTCAGTCTTATCCTTATCCCATCATGCCACAGTTACATTTGGTCTCCCAGTCTCTCCTGCTGGATTTTGTTCCAGTGCATGGATGACTACTCGTGCATGACCCTATTCCACAGCTCGTCCACAGTGTCCTCTTCCTCCTCCCTGAGTCCCTTCTCCTGAACCATCAGATGACAGACTAGATGATATAGCTTATGCCAACATCACCAGCTCCCCTTGTGGCAGATATTTGGATCTCTAAAGGTTCTTTGCAATAGCTTCAAATATACTAAGGGGGTAATGTTACGATTTCTCTTTAGTTTCTATTCCTTTTTCATTTACATATCTACATATGGACTTATATTTCTTCCCACAATAGTCACTCTATTTCTCTCACAACTATTGTACTGGTATACTGGTTCTTTCATGACTCATTGCTTATGACTCATCATTTCTCACTGACTGATACATCAATCAGCGCTTACCTATATATGCTTACTGTTCACTTCTTCTTTTGTACTATATGAGCCTGCCCTCAAGTTACCTTTACATATATAAACCCCTCAACAGGTTCCTGTACTTCAGCTTAGTTCTTCCTTGTATTCACCTGAATACATCTTCTTTTTCGTGCTAGCTCCTAAGCACTCTCTCTTGCTTGGTCTCCTAGACAACCAGACTTTGACCTTCTGTTGAATGGATGCTATTTGACTTTACCTTGAACTCTTGACCCTAAGAGTATCCAGTACTTGGTTCTTGCTCTAACAAGGGCTACACTCCTACCTATCTGGTCAAAGCATAACATTTTTTTGCTAAATGGCAGAGCAATCATGTAGGCATCAAGTAAACAGAATAATCCATCACTCTCAACTGCCAAAGCAGAATATGCTGCAATGTTGGAAGCAACGAAACAGGGTAAATGGTTATGAAACCTCTTTACTAAATTAGACTATGAGCAGGACAGTGAAACAGCTTTATTCTAGGACAACCAATCAGTGATTACCATTGCCCAAAACTTCTAATGTTACAAAAGATCATGGCATTTTACACTCAGCCACCACCATATAAGGTCACACATCCAAAAGGGGCATATTAAACTAAAATACTGTTATATAGATAACATGCATATGGATTTATTAACTAAAAGCTTAGTAAGAGCAAAGCACCAACAGCACACTCAGAATCTCAGCATGTCTGAGAATTGAAGGGGAGTGTCAAGTAAAACAAAACTCAGATGTCATTTTGACGTTACTCCGTCTCAAGTGAACAGATGCAATCCATCACACATGATGGATTCCCTGAGTGTATGCATGGTGAATACACAGAGCATATGGTGAATGACATAGGCCATATGAAGGTAGCAATAGAGTACATGTTCTGTATAGTATAAATTACACAACTGCAGCCTAGGGGCCTGCAGCAGGCATCACACCTAATACCCCACCATTTCTGCTTCTTAACAATCTCCAATATCTTTCATACTGTACTTTGGTCTATTTGACATAGCTGAATGGTATGCAACCTTGATGAGTTCTTAACTAGACTTTCTTCCTTTGTCTTCAGATTCTATTCATATATATTTACTAGTAGGATATCCTAGCTTTACTCAATTTGCTCTAAAGGTCAAGTTTTTAAAAGGCTACACTCCACCTATCTAGATGAAGTATAACAGTCAGCAGATGGTTCTGTGGCTAAAGTAGGTCCTTAAATTAAACTTAGTTATTTTTTATGCTTTTTAAAAAAAGGCATACACTTTTGCTTTTTTGAAAAAGTAGTGATTTGCTCTTTACCAAGCTCTGTCAGCTATTATTAAATAGCCTTCTTCTGCTTTTCTGACTTCTTGACAATGGCATTATAATAGTTCTGAGCTGTTTCCAACTTTTCAATCAAATATTCTTTATCAATCAAATTTCCAGCAAAATTTGCCTTCAATTCTCTCTCAAGCTCAACTCATTGGGCCTAAGTTTGATTGCGAAGTATTTGTAAACCATTTTTGAGAACATCAAGAGGATTTATAATAATCAAAAAGCCAATAGATTGAATGATTCTTGTAATCCAAAAGAAATGTTGAAATGTTCCTTGAATGAAAATTATATGGATGACACAATAAACTTCCTAATCTAGCATTATCAAACCTAGATAGGAAACATCCAAAATGGGTATGGAATATAGATAAGGGATAAGGTGACCAAATCCCTTAGAAATGGGATAACTAGGGTATGGGATAAGAGAGCCGACTGTAACCTCACCCGGACCTCAGTGAGAAATAAGTGCGTAACCATGGATGTTAACGTTATGGCGTCGGATATTTAAATATCGGTATTGACTGACAAAAATCCTTCTGTTTGGCATACTCTGCAACGAAATATCCACACTCTGTCACCTGCGCGAGCAAAGGGACGAGAGCCTTTTCGTGCGCCTTGACTACCTTGAGGGGTTCAGCATCTTGAACGAAGTCGAAGACGTCGCTTAGTTTTTCCGCCAAGTGAACCATCCGCTCGTCCCGTTTTTGCTGGTTGACGACCGCCTGAATGTAAGTGTAGTTCAGCGCAAGCAAGAGCACTGACCAAGGGAGCACGCCTTTTCGGCCGCTGATAACACAGACCAGGCAAGACAAACATAAGGGTGAATCTGTGCAGCGTTCGAATGGGAAACATAGAACAGCCAGGAATAGGTACCTCTGCGATGCCGCCAACGATGTTGTTCAACAGCTCCACTCTCTGCAATAGGACTTCCCACGCATCCATTTTCTCCATCTACCTTGCCACTTGCGAAATGCTTGGAGCATCCGTCACCGCCGGGTCCATTTGGGTAATCAACGGTGGAGCAGGTCTGAGCGCACCGATCGCCTCTTTTGCCCCTTGAACGGCATCGGCAACTTGTCCACATTCCACGGTAAACTTGATTGTAATTCCAGAGGGCTCCGGCCCATTATGAGTGCCCCCTCCAAGAGGCGCTTGGACTACTAGAGTTCATAGATCGCGTCAGAGAAACTCGACAACGAGACCAAGTTTTATCGTACCTCCATTTTTCGACTTTTCCTGCAATCCGGAAATCGTGTTTTGACCGTTCCGACGACCCTAGATTTTCTGATAGTATGTCTCTCTTACACGATTGCAACAAAATCGGAATGAAGGCCGACATAACTAGCAGGATTAAATTCGCCAGCCTAGAGCAATGGACGTGGACGTACTTAAAATACAAGACTTGGTTCCAAGAAGTACTATTCTTTTTCTCTTTCATCGTCTTTGTCACCCTGGAGGTATCGCCCACAGAAACTTGAATGTAATGTTCGTTCTTCGAGTACTTGTCCCATAAAGACCGATGTTCTTGAGTATGAAGTCCGATATTTGGGAATAAAATAAGTAATAAATCAGAATAGAGCAAAGAGCGGGGTGCTTGATACCTTTGATGGCGAGAGTATTCCCTATCGCCCTGGAAACATTTTTAGTGTTAAGAGAAGATCAAGTTGAAGAACCTATCATACACATCGAGATTCGTACTCTTCACTTTGTCTGTGGCATCCAAGACTTTGCAATAAGCTAGCATAACTGACTGTACCGTAGTTTGAGAATTGGCGCGACTCGTGCGTGTCCCCAGCTTCGTCTTACGTCAGAAACGCCTCGCACAGCTTCTTGTCGAAGATGCTGCCATCGGCCACGTCTCCTCTACCCCATCTGCCAAAGTACCGCTGTCCTGCGGTGGTTTTCAAACTGTACTTTCGACATGCTCGGGGAGTCACACATTCAGCCGGACGATAACATCGTTGAAACGAGGCTCATCGAAAAAGAGCATCCAATATAATTATGCACGTGCAAGGTCTGACAACGAGGAACTTCCTTTCATCACCTCATTCGCCTGTTCGGTCTAGGCGGGTATCGTGACAATGATTGTCTTGCATAGTAAACCAGGGGGTCGATTAACCGAATTCGACAAGTCTGATATGGGCGCATGACGAATGATGCAAAACGTGCACGTAAGGCGACAATTGGCAGCTGCTCGCAATAGGGGTGAATGGTTTCGTAGTTTCGCATACCTCCACTCACCAGGTCCCATAAAGCACGGGGAGAAGCCCGGAAGGAAATAGTCGGGCAGACGACGACGGATGAAGTTCCGACAACTCTCATGAGTCGAGAGAATGAGTCAAAAAAACAAACCCCCCGTTGGTTCGGTGTTGATAGTTCTGCGCAAGAATCGGAACAACGCGACGAAGAGATCCTTGACAACGTTTGGAGCAATCTCCTCAGCGTGGTATTGGAAAGAGCATTGGTCAATTCTATTCGAACTGTGGTATTTTTTGTTGTCTTTATCGCTGTCCGAACTTTCGGAACTGCAATGTTACCGCAACGCCCATCATGGCATTAATTTGGTATCCGACGACGCTGAAAAATAACGAGATGGCTTTTGTGAATGGTAATGATGAGCGTCATGGTGAACTGGTGGTGAAAAGTGGACTCCCTTTCCGTTTTATTGAAACTCCGACGTAACACACCAACGAGCCATGGCCACTGCTGCGCTCACCGACAGCCAGACCCTCCTCACCTTCAAGGCTGGCCGCTCTTTCCGACGCGCCGGGACCAACTTTGTCGACGCCAACCCGACCAAAGGCGCGATCGTCCTCTCTCCAACTCGGAAGACGGCCTCCTGGGCTTCGTGTGGAAGGAACGTGCGACGACGAACCCCATCGAACACCTCGATCTCATTCTCTTCCCCGGCGATACGACGTTTGAAAAGGTGGGACAGGCTCCGGGCGGGACGTCCTCCGCTTCGAAAGCTCGGACCAGCGGCACTTTGTGGGTCCATGCATTCTGCCCAACGGGCCCTCTGACATTCATTTGGGCCCCCGAATTTAAACCATAGCTTTGGATGCAGGCGATGCGTGCGCGTAAAGTCTGATGCTGTTGCAGGATGGGTCGTCTCAGCGGGACGACGAGTTTGTACACCTGAGGAATAGAACCCGGTTGGCCTCGCGTTCAAAACGATTGACAAACACGCACCGAAACTGGCCTGTTCTGGATTTTGTCTAACTGACTGCACACGCGTGAATCCACACAGGTTCCCCACTCTGAAAAAAAAAAGGTACTCACAACTCGCGAGTAAGGTCCTTTACGCTTACATGATTCGGGAGGTCGTTCTTGTTCCCGAGCTAGAACGGTGTAGCGGGTAAGCGAATTCGGACCAACATTGCCGACTGGGGTGCGATATGCACGACGAGCAGTGGAACACTGACGAGCGCAGGCTGCGAGAGCAATTGATGGAGCTCAAACCTGACCGTGTGGAAGTTGTCTCGCTAAACGCGCCCAAAGCGCGTTCGTCGACCATGACCATGATACGCACGTCTGCAGAGTCTACGACGAACCTTTACTGACGATGAGCGCTTCTCCTCTTTTTTTTTTTTTCGAATAAATAGTGCAAGAGAATGGGGTAATAGGACAATGGGACGCGAGAGAAGGGGGCGACATGGAAACGCACACGACTGCGTCCACACCGTTGCAATAGCGCTCCCACATGGAACGAAACTTGGGTTGACCGGCGACGTCCCAGATCTTGAGCGTCACCGCACCCTTGCGGACTTTACGATAATTGAAGGCGACAGTCGGAATGGTGTCCTCGGTCCACTGCCGTGCGCGCGCGAAAAAGATGAGAAGGCGGGTCGCATTACTACAAAACGCGGGAGAAGACGCAACTTGTCCGGACCCGATGACGTTGGCAAACGAAGTCTTTCCGGATGCCTGCGGTACGTGTGATTCACCCTCCAGGGCCAAGGTCTGTACGGAGACGCGCACCTGTAGACCCACCACCGAAATCTCGGCCGACTTGGCAAAGAAGATGCTAATACATAGGCGCGTATGAAGACTCGGCGAGTCCAAAACCATTCATCGTGTATAGCTCACCTGCTGAACCGGAGGAGGATGGAGGAAAAGAACGACACAGCACACGAACGTTCGAGCCACCGCGCGCACAGCTCAGAGTCGCGGGTGCCGAGAGTCAGCCGCGCGGAGTTCGAAAGTCTCCGCGTTGACGCAGTGAGGACGAACCAGCAGGACAAGTGGCTTTGCACTTGCAGCGATACGCAGTTTGCTCATGGATCTTGGAGGGCGTGCTATCAAGACGTAGAATTACATTAATACTAAAGTACACTAATCACAAACCGTTATGCGAGACGGATTTCATCAGCCATTGACATGATTGCTCCGCGGGTTCCTATATGGATCCCCTCGATTGCTCCCTCTACTGCTCTATAAATTAAGTCCACCACTCCAACATTCACTATGCGTGCCATGTGGGTTGCCCTTTGAAGAGTGGTGAGGGCTGCGTCGGTTGAGTCGATTATTGCCATCGCCAAGGTGGACCGGTCTGTCGGCTCAGATACAGGGTCTGCTGATTGGCCGGCCTGCTGATCTGGCTCCTGGCCTCGGTCACGAAGAAACGATCTGACGGCGCTGTTTCCATCAGCTCGCCATTGTTCATCGACTAGCCTTATTCCCAAAAACTTGGAGATCTTCAAACTCATGAACACCGACTCCTCTCCTCTTGTTGGCCTCTGTCCCTGCGGAAAGCCAGTGGTTTCAAATACGCTCATGGCAGTCTTGGCGAAGTAATAACAATTAAATCGGCTAGCCGTATACGTTGGCTGGAGCGTGCCGATTTTTTGGAGAACGCCGAGCACATTCTCCATAAATGGTCCGTGGCCGGACTCCCATGTCCAGCGTGACATTTGTTGAACCAGTACCGAGGAGTGATATGCGGCATCGGCTGAAAGAACTGATATCGTGTCCTTAGCTCGGACTGCTCTGCGGTGGGCATAGTCTTCTTGAGGTTCTCGTTCTGCCACGAGTATGACATCCCGGCTTGGCGAGAATCTATATAAAGTTAGCTCCTACGGCAAGATTTGTATTAAAAAAGAACTTACGATCTGTTCGCAAACCTTAACCAAAGAAATTCGTGTTGATACCCGGCTGTCATCCGCTTCATATGAATTGCTTCGCGAAGCTCGATTTCGGATGAGTGCCCTGGAAAGTCAAACCCGGACAGGCACATGTAGAACGAAGTGTCGGGCTTTTCCTGTAGGCGTTGCCAGTCGAATGGATACTGTCGTAAAGGTTCCCCCTCAGGCAAGAGAGAAAGGGCATGGATCGGTGCCTAATGAATTAAAAAAACTAAAACTTGGAAGTGAAATTAACGGAAACTACTTACCATTATTGTGGGTGGTGTGTATGGTGGTGGAATATATAACAGCGGGGGAGGATAAAATGACGGAGGAGAATAAGATGGTGGCGGCAGAGAATAGGACGGCGGAATGGATTCCAGTCGAAAGCGGTCTGAGGCCGTATTCATGTTTGAGGCCATGGTGTATTGAGCTGGAATCCTATCGACGCATCTGACTACGTCATTTGGCGATACATTACATAAACATTTTTTGCCCTTGTCAAGCCTTCGTATATAGCTCGGTTTACATCATGGTTACGCCCAAGTACCCCGTTTGTCTATCACTCATTTTGCCTCTGACATCTTCAAGATATTTCCGTGGGCTTTAGACACCACCTGGTGAGCACACTTCGCCCCATCGACTGACCGCTTTGGCTTGAACTTCTCGAGCTCGTCAGCTGTTGTTCCAGGCCGTACACCACACTGACGCCCCGACGTGTTCCGCAGGTTCCTCGGTATGTCTCACGAGCACCTGTTGCCACTGGATTCTCCCGTCGACACCTTTGGAAAGTCAGACTTGACTTGAGCCCATGGACGCGAGTTCTCTTTGGCCTCCTCCTGCTCAAAGCATTCGCGCGCAAGTACTCACGCGTTCGTCATCGATTTAGGCCGGCCCATGGGGTCCTGGTCAGGTACGACGCTCCCGCGCGATCACATCAGCTCCATTACACTTGTCATCGAAGTTCAGATACATGGCCCGCAGCCTTTGAGCTCCACTCCTGGGTTCTTGTCGTTGCACAGGATGGTCAGGGACATGGTTCATGGGGCTCTCCAGGTACGTCTTCGTCATCTCATACTTGCGCTGAGTGTTCTCTTGAGCTCTCGATGTTGATGGCATGCATGCGCTCGCACTCTCGCACACCCCTTTATCACCATGTCCTCCACCTCATCTTGCACACCTCGGTGTACTCCTCCGACCTCGCCGTCGACATCCATGCCTGCGCTCGCATGCGCGACAGTCTCGTTTTGCTTGCTTTCAACATGTACGCCCGGTTCAACTTCTATGTCGCTGCCTCGCGAGCGCGCAATATCTGCGCCGTTTGGGGGTTCGGTTAGCTTCTGTGATATGAGCCCAGTCAAACGCGATGGCCAGTTGAGCGTCGAGTTGAGTCAAGAGAGTCGAAACAGGTGAGAAGGAAGTGTCAAGGGCTCCAGTTGAGAGCATAGTAACAACTGGCTGGCACCAGTTGTTGTTATGCTCTCAACTGTGTTTCGACTCTCTTGACTCAACTTGACGCTCAACTAGCCATCGTGTTTGACTGGGCTCATTGTCTTGGTTGGGTGGCTTCGTGGGTGTCTGGATAATGTTCGTTGTTGTTCATCGCATTTGCAGGATCTTCCAGCTATTTCGAATTTGTTGTCTCGCTGTTGCCGCTGCCGCCGCTGCCTACACTGTTATGTGCTCTCGATACATGTTCCTCGTGTAACCTGTTTGTTAGCACCGTCAGATTAGCGCTTGTTGCGCCTGAGTTCATATCGTTGGCTTGCTGACTAGCCATGTTGAGTTTCTGCGGTGTAGGACCCCTATGCCGTTGCCGCCGTCGCCTCAACCCTTCCAACCTTTCGACTTGACATTATTGAGCCTCTCCGTGTTGTACTTTGGTCGCGGTGCCTCTCATGGCCTTCTCCTCTGACATTATCACAAAAATTAGTAAATTATGATATGACCTTATATACATGTATCGTATAATATAATTATAATGCAATGCACTCTGGACTGTCGTAGGTGGGGGCTATGATAACACAGACTCCCGAAACTGCTCGGCACCATCATAGGTCGATTCGAATGATCAGGCAACCAGACTATTATCATTCCCTCCAGGCACGCGAGTCACTCCACATGACCATGACACGTTATATTGCCAGCAAGCGTACCAGTAGACAATATAATACATTATCATGGCCATGTATTATTACCAGCACGCGAAGTAATAATACAACCATATCCATCCTAAGCTCTGCATTCGGGCTATCATGCCTCAGGGATGGTCGCTACGGTTGTCCCTGGCCTTCTTTTTGTCAGAGATGAGGATCATGATCTGCACAGATGAAAAGAGCTTTCTACATACCAGTCATGCACGTATTGCTCCAAGATCCGCCTCATCCAGATTCACATCAACGAGCATGCTCACATCCAAGTCCTGTGATATGCATGTCACCGACAGCATCCTACCCAGTTGTGATGTTAGTATCCCTAGTATTGTCCTTGTCGTTGGATACTGTACGTACAGTTGTCAGTATCCCGATCCCACCTTGGCACGTGCAACGGGCTTACCTGAATCGTCGTCATCGTCGGGAGGCTGGGGCGCATGCCGTCAAACTTGCTGGAGGATCGCTGCTGTGCCATTAGCCTTGCTGTGGCACAGTGGAACTGGCGGTGGGCATAGCTGCATTCATGTCCATGTCTGTATGCTGTCAAGATGTCGACGTACCACCACATGCATGTGCTATTGTCTACATCATGTCGCTGTGCGTGCGGCGGTGTCATCAATACCGCTGTAGCTTGGTGGCATAGGGGGTGTACATACCTGTATTCCAGGTGCTGTCGTCGTTGCCGTCGTTATTGCATGGATCACGAGCCGTGGGAATGCCTGTGTCACAAATGTGACACAGAAGAGGCTCGCAACAGTGACTGATGTATGTCTGTGTGTTGCAAGTGCTGGGGGGTAGTACAGGACGAGGGAGCTCTTTATATACGATAGCGGTACCTATAGCCCTGTCAACCTGTCTGTATCCGTTACATCCCCCCCTCCGGCTGGCACTAGCCAGTGCTCTAAGTAATTGTAACATCCATACTTGTGTCTCCTTCTGTGGGTACGATGTCTGATTCGTAGGTGTCACATGTGGGTGTGCCGGAATGGCTGTGATTTATGATGGGGGTTCCTGTAAAGGCTTCCAAGTCCCACGTGGTGGTTTCATTGGCAAATACTCAGAGATCCTTGGCGTCAATAGTCAGCTCCTTGCTGCACTTGCTCCAATAGTGCCCCTTTCCTCTATGTCTGCTTGCCCTGCCCTTCATTCCTCATTGTCCTGATCCATGGTTTTTGCCCAATCCTCATCCGCAAGCTCTCCTCATCACCCTTTCTTTGTACACCCATTCCACCTTTTGCCTCTGAGCGATCTCACTGTCTGCCAATGCCGCTATATAGGCCACTTGGTGCTGTTGTTTGAGAGATGGAGGGGGAACTGGAGGTGAGTTTCCAAAGAACAATTCTGATTCGGGTTTGGAGAGGATGATGGGAATGCATTTGCCATCTGGTCCAATGATGGACATGTTTGTATCAATGCTAGGTTCCATATTGAAAGCAAGGGCAATGGTGTGATAGCCAGCAGGTATGGGCCCTAGTTTTTTGATGTCGCATGTCCTGATTTGCTTACTATAGTCCAGGATTAAGTGCATCTGCCAGCAGGTGACTAGGCAAGGATGTTCAGTGAGTGTGTTCTGAATGATAAAATTACCATCTTGATTTGTGAAGTGCTGAAGCTTAAAGATACTTATATTGAGATGAATGAACATGCAAAGAACTGCAGGTGATGAAGACTTGCTCCATCTGATTGCACCATTATATAGCTGTGGGTCATTCTCTGGTGGGTGGCCATCCCCATTTGGGAGTTTTGTTATATCTCTGACATTCAGCAATTTTAGGTATTCCTTGAACCGATCTAAATGTTTGATTGCCAAGTATTGCATCCAGGTAATGTCACCTGTAGTCCACTTTACTTCAAACACGGCATCTGGGCCATTTCCTCAGTGCAATCTTATTTTTGCTACTGACCATTCTGATTTGGTTTCTTCTAGGTCTGCTACTTGGATATCAAGTTGTCCTGGAAAGAGGCAATCATCGTTTGGTTTGTGCACTTGTAGGAGTGATGCATGAAAGACTGGGTGTATACTCCTTTGTTTCAGCCTATCTGGTAAGTCAATATGATATGAGAAATTTCATAATCTTGAGTGATTTTGTAGGATCTGATATACTTTGGTATCAATTTTTGCGTCTTCCCTCAGAGCAGCATGAAGTTCTTTGTTGACACATATACTAGGTCACCATTTTTGAAAGGTACAGGCTATCTCTTTCTATTAGCTCCTCTTGTTTGTTTGACTCTAGCTTCTAGCAATGCATCATGTGTGGTCATTACTGCATGCTTTATTTTTTGTGCAAAGACCCTGATGCTCAGATATTCGGTAGGCACAGTGTTGTTCCAAATGAATGTCCAAGGCATTCTTTCTGAATTCAGGAAGAAAGATGCATACCCTATTGATTTAGATCTTGCCATATTAGTTGAAAATTTGATCACAGGCAACTTAGAGACCCAATTGTGCTGGTTGGTCCCAATGCAAGATCACAACATTTGTCTGATAGTACGGTTTGCTCGTTCTGTTGCTCCATCAGACTGTGATTGGTAAATGCTTGACATCTGCTGTTCTATTCCTATTAGTTTGTGTAGGTGAGTCCAAAATATGCCTGTAAACAGGACATCTCAGTTGCTGACTATCGATTTAGATAGGCTGTGTAGTTTGTATACTTTGGCGAAGACAAGCTCTGCTATGTCTTGGCTGGTGTAATTGATCTGGCTCAGGATCAGATGTACCATTGCAGTGAGTAAGTTGATTATCATGGTGATTGAATCAAATTCACCATTGCGATTCTTATATAGTAGAAGTGGTCCTACAAAGTCGATTTCCATTGAGTCCCATGGCTACAAAGATATATTTAGTGGGTTCAATAATCCAAATGGTTTCTGATTAACAAGCTTGCTCTGTTCGCAAGTTTGGCAGGTTTCACAGTATTGGCGAATGTCCTCCATCATGTTTTTCCACCAGACATCAGTCTGAAGGTATGCTAATGTTTTTGCTGTTTCTAAGTGTGCTAATATTGAATATGCCTCTGTTATCAGGTGTTCTCGGGCTTTTCTGTTGTTAATCATTACATCCGGTATACAAATTGTGGTAAGTTCTTTTGTTCAGATCCATACATATCTGTCTATGTATTCAAAGTTTTGATATGAGCTAGGTGAGTTCAATATCATGGAGTAGAATTTATCTTCCTTGTACTGTCCTTTTATTTGCTTCAGGATCTGATCTTCGTCAAGGAAGTTTAGTGGTGCTGCTGGTATGGCTTCTCTCTCTAGTGAGTCATTATTATGCTTGTTTATAGTGTCTACTGGTGCAATTACAGTTGAGCAATGTATTCGACTAGTGCCAGGAGGTTCCCCCCCTTCTGATTGTTTCCATGACCCGTGAAAAATGATCAAATTACACATACAGTAAGCAAATTCTTTAGCCATTTTAGGTCTTCCTGTGTCTGCTGATGGAATGAGCTGCCTAGGCTTCTGGGGTTGTTTCCCTATTTGTCTGGGATTGGGTGGCTGGGCTCCTTTGGCTTGCAGAGGTTGATTTTCAGTGTCAGTGCATTTTTGAGATTGGTACACTTTTCTTGGGGTTTTTCCATTACTGATGTTGGTACTTGGTTGGTCATACCCGCTAGTTCCTGTGGACAGATCACGATACGAGTGCTTCTCCAGAGAACATCTAGAAATACTGCCACCAACTCTACTTATACTAAAACAGGTTGAGAGATGTAGGTATTGTTTGTATCTGTAGATAGTTCTTCTGTGAATTGAATATACTCTGATGCAGCCTGGACCGTTCCAGGGGCATCATTTGAATACATATGTGAAAGCATATTGGGCAGGATATTTTCAATTCCTGGAAGGTACTTGATCTGAAAATCAAACTCACTGATTTTTTTCATCCATCTGGCCTGCCACCCTAACAGGTTCTTTTGTTGATAAAGATGTATCAATCCTTTGTGATCTGTTAACCAGGTGAACCTGGCTCCCTGCAGTATGTCATGGTATTGTAACATCCCTTCAACTTCTGCTAACATTTCTTGTTTGTACACAGGATAACTCTGCTGTGCTGGATTCAGCTTTGCACTGAAGAATGCAGCTACCTTTGCCAATCTCCATTGCACTCCTTGTGCAATAATGGCGGCAATCCCATTCATACACACATTAGTCATGAACCATATTGGAGGTGCATTTCCATCATATCTTAGTGTAAGGACTCCATCCCCGCTGAGCGTGGAAACTGCCTCCCAACTGTCATGACACCGGACCGCCTATCTAGTATGTTCCCCCCTTTTCATAGCCTAATCTCCCCTTTTCGTACATTATCTTCCCTTGTTTCTCATTTATTGTCGATCCTGAACTACTTACAACTAGTTTAGTCTTTTATGAACCATTCTTCTACTTTGCCATGTTACGATTTCTTCTTCTCTGATGTCTCCGCTCCGATACGTATCACGGACTTACTTTTCTTCCCACAAAGACTACTAACGGACAACTTCGGCTTTGCACCTGCCGATGCAGGATTCCTTCCCCTTGTCATTTGTATTACGAGATAACTGCGCCTTACTCATTTCCCTGCCCAGTTGTCATCTTTACTTCCTTTTTCTACCATGGCCCGTGTACTTCGTCGATACCTATATTAGTTGTACGAAGTCCACCAATGTACTTTAGTTTAGTTCTCCTTGGTTAATACCAAGCTTTCCTTTGCTCCGCGACGTTCTCTTCCGTCGTGAACCTCGAGCACCTAGTCGTCGTCCTACTACCGAGTGGACGCTTTCTCGTGCAGATCATCGACCTCCTGGCAGTAGGGGGATATCCTCGCACTCCAATCCATAGGAGTAACCACCAACGTGTCATAGAGCTTGGTTCATCCGAGGCTACGCTTGCGTCCTACCCGGAACAAATGTAACATGCCACTCCCTGATGCCACGACTACCTTTGCCATAGAAGTTTCACTACTATAGCTTACTTTAGTCACACTTTACATACGATGCCTCGCACTACTTATACGGTCACTTGT
>JBBPKM010000088.1:0-21536 GCA_038089255.1 Austroboletus rostrupii
CAAATGAACCTCATTGGATGAGGTGGGCCCATCATCTGGTCACTTTGGGGGCATGTTGGCAGCAGCGGCAGCATTGGTGAGTACATAGGACAAGGGAACGTACCTGTGATTTTGTTGGGTTCACCGGAGACTGGCTATTGCTAAGAGAGAAGAAAGGGGGAGCAGGCAACAGTGTCAATTTCGTGACGGTTAAGAACGCCAAGACCTACTGTCGACGCACGGGCCATGGGAAGGAAACTCGGAATGGACGTCGTAAGCTGACGTGTATGCCTACCTATGCAGGTACCATTGCATTACAAGGAGCGGAATGACTTGCACATTCTGCTCCATGCTGCATGGAAAGGTGTCGTGGCATAGTATGGACGTAGCATCGAACGCGTAGATCGCAGCGATGAAAGCTATGCCATAGTAGGGAAAAACTATTTGCGTACGATTACATAGCCACACATATTAGTCATAGGCACTACATACGCTGACCTACAGTTTCCTACACCCCCATATGACCGTTTTTCACTGGGGCGCTCATGTCTACTTCAGATGCATCAAAGCAACTTCAGGCAGCTCTCGACAATGCAACCCTGCATCTCCTCAACTCCCGCGCGCAGCTAAGGTCTCATCGTTTTGAAGGTCTCGAAGGCTTGCCCGCTGGCGAGGATACCTTGAGCGATCCCGCCCTTGTGGCCAGCGACGTCGCAGCCCAGGCCGTCAGCATTTGATCACCCACTTAACGTGGATTATTTACTAACAATGTGCCCGCTAGTCTTTCTTCCGACAGCTCAAGTTCCAGTATCTAGAACAAAAGGCTAAAGACAAGTATGTCAAGACGATCGTGTCTGACGACGCGCCACTCATAACTGCCTCCTCGAACGAGGAGCTGCGACTTCGCAACGAAGATAAGAAGCGTGTTCTAAAGGAAGCCAAGGCTACTCTTGCGGAGCGACAAGAGGACGTGCGTACGCTGGCACCGCTTGTGGAACAAGGTTCGTAGAGAACTTGCGTAGTTGACGTCACGTCTGAGGAGCTGTTTGTTGGACAGACTATCAGAAAGCGCGTTCATTGACCCACCTAGCGACAACGTTGTCTGCTCAGATACTCGATGCACGACTTGCTCTCACACGACTCCGTCAGGCTCACCCGCATCCCCGGCTGACTATTGCATTTGCCACGTCCACGTTAGATGAACAGGTGGAGCGAATGCAGAAGATGGAGGACGAGCTGCAGGAACTGAATAGCAAGATAAGCGAAACGAAAGGGCAGATAAAAGAAGAGACCGCGGAGCTGGAGCAACTGAGAAGCATCGAAAAGGAGCGACTTGCAGAGCTTGAGCTAGTGGGGAAAGAAGCTGGAGAAGAGGAAGACCCACGGATTGGAGGGCTGTATGACTGGTATGGAATTGAATTTGCAAACCAACCCTCCCTGTCTCGTTCTGAATCGTGCGCACGCAGGTTCGTGTCCTCGTTGGCGGTTCACCGCTCCCTGTACTCTCTCAAGTCCACGCACATTGAATCCGAAAACGAGCTGCGATTGACATATTCGATCGATCCACTACCGACCTCGGGATCATCTGAGCCAGAGGATTTGATCCTCACGTTACTTTTTATTCCGAACACCCGGCAGTTAGCGTCGGCGGATGTCACGCTAGGAGGGATCAAGTTAGAGCTGGGGGACATAGTTGATGCACATGTGCAAGCAAACGATATATCTGGTCTTGTGTGGGTGGTACTAGCACGAGCACGCGCTCGCACGACAACTGATAATAGAATGGAAGAATAATCTGTACGTTTTGGCATGTACTGAGCGAGATCAGTTGACGGTCGTACTAGGTGCACGCATGCCTCGTGTCGTCATTTATGGTGGCAAGACGATCATGTCCGACACTAGTGGCATCACTGACACTACGGGTGCCAACTGTATGATGTGCTTGCAATGGAAGCCTATACAGTATGCACATCTGCCACTGGTATTACGGAAGACGAAACCACCACTCGGATTGTGTTTTTGGACACCCTTAGTATCTACTTTGCACACGGATGTCAATCGTGATCATTTTAACGCCCTTATTTCATTATGTACTGACAATGTGTCTGCTAGAGGCAATCCCACTGGTTGGAGTATGCCGAGATCATCAATAGTCTGCAGACGCTCACGCTACACGTGAGTACATCATATAGTGACCATGCTCGTACTAGGAAGCCTGGAAATAGCTCGACGCTTGCGAACAATACGGTTTACCAATCTTGGTGATGTTCGTAAAGTTGCCAGAGCCCATTCACTTTATCTAGGACGAAGAATGGTGTATGTTACTCCTTGACGCTGCGACGACGATCAAAACACGTGCCTATGGCCCGAAAATCAATGCATTGGCAAGAGCAGCGACCACAGGGTGAGGTATGACAGCAACTGAGCCTGGGCGACGACCCGAAATTCTACTCAACTTAACACGGTTCAGCAATCCTACAGGCATTTCCGCTATAGATTCCCTGCATGATGATTTAGACAATCTAATCAAAGCTAATTGTCTGAGACTGTCCTCAGATATTCCCGAGTTCAAATGGAAATATTTGAAAAATCACTATGCTAGTGCTTTGCAGTATTTATGACGTGAACCCAAGGATTCTGACATTCAGTACGCTCCGTACATTGACATTGATCAAGCAGCAGATTTGCGGTAGGTAGCTCTAATTAGTTTGAGGAAAGTCGGCCTACAAGTATGCAGCGCCAGCTGTAACAGTTATATTTGCCTTCCGAGGATTCATCATGTGCGCCCATTCGTATCATCGAAGTGATGAATCGGGAGCTTCCAGGTGGGCTGAGACAGCGATTTGTTTCAACTTCACAAAGCTTTCGTCAGGTATTGCAGATTCTAATGCCGAGGTACTTGGTAACGCCCGAGACACCACCGGGGTTAAATATATTGGGAAACAAATTAATGAAATCAGAGTAGATTTTAATTTCTAATCTGAATTCCTTTTTTCTTCTGCTATCATAACAAATTCGTCAACCCAGTGGCAATTTGTTGTCATAAGGTATGTTCCCAATTTGTTGCGAATTCGCATCCGACCCTGCTTCAGGTGTAAACTTCTTCATGGGAATGCGACTACGCTCTTTAAATCAGGTGGACACATTTACAAGCGGGATCAACAGAAGAATGCATGCACGTAAAACGTGATCCCTTTTCATGTCAGTTCACCGACGCGTTTGGAAGCGTTTGTTCGAATGGACAATCAGTACCATGCGGTCGTAAGGTGCCAACTTTTCATTTACATTCATTTGCAGTACAGATCAGGACTGTTATGGTCAGGCTGGTCCTAGTCCTCTATAAAACGTGACATACCTTGGTGGCTTCACTTTATTTTCTCTTGAACATCAGACGCACTATGACAATTTTCCGCCGCTGGCTTGTTCTCGGCTTGGTCACTGTACTCGCCAATGGCGGGCCAGTGCAAGTAGCTAACCTGGAACTGCCGACCAGTGCCGCCGCTCACCAACAAGACGTGGTGAGCCTCTTTGTCAACTCATACGACGCGTACAAGTTAGTGTTGTCACAACTCACCGTCGTTCTCATGTTCACTGAAGAAAATATGCGTGGGGTCATGACGATTTGACACCAATCTCGAAGTCTTATTTCGATGGCCGGAACGGGTGGGGCGCATCCATTGCAGATGCCCTGGGTACCATGGTCCGTGTCCCATCCAAAGTGTAGTGTTTTTGTATGTCTGACGTACTTCTAGTGGCTCATGGGTCGCCACGATGAGTTCAAAGAGGCAGTCAATCATGTCGCCACGGTGAATTTCAATGTTTCACAGACGTCTGACACGGTCAGGTAAGACGACGTTGTCCTTACCGTGAATAACGTTGTCACTTCGTCAGCTTGTTCGAGACGACGATTCGTTATGTCGGAGGATTCTTGAGTGCTTATGAGCTCTCCGGATTCCAATACGATGTTTTGGTCCAGAAGGCGGAGGAGGCTGCACAGCAAATGGTGTATGCTTGGGAAGGTGTGCGTGGCTTTGTCTGTGGTCGAAGCACTTCGACGTAATCCTAAGTGCAACGGACAGGACAACGCGATCCCTTACGGCTATATCGATTTTTTCACTGGGACACCTACATACGACATGGTGTGTTTTGATAACTTTTTCCTTATTGGAAAATGAATGATGAACTTTATAGTCAAACATTGCTGAAGCCGGGACCGTATGTTCATATTTCCTTTAAGTGGGGCATGGTGACTACATATACTCATATCCCCAGCTCACCATGGAGTGGAACCGCTTAAGGTGAGTTGACATGTAATTAAGTTTGGGAGTCTTTGCCCGATAAGTCACGTATTAGCTTGTACACCAAAAACGACACTTACCGTAAGTTTGCTGAAAAGTCAGTGCAACACATGATCCATATGGTAATGTCTTCCACGGGATCATTCGCTTTCCTAGCTAACGAGATCATTTATCCGATAGCCAAAGCCGTTGGATGGGATGCCTGCCCAAGTAATTGATCCATCGACTGGGAAGCCACTCGGCTCCTATGTGGTAGGTGGTTGTGATGATGTCTCGTGGGTTGTTGATGACATAGGCATAGACGTGGGGTGGAGGATCGGACTCGTACTTCGAGTACTTGATCAAATATGCTCGTCTCACAAACACCGACAACAGTTCCTACGCAGACGAATGGTTGACCGCGGTGGATACCTCCATCAAGGAACTCTACAAAGTATGTCGCTGAAATTACGTCGAGGCACCTTTTTGAGGGTGTTTATTTGTCTATTAGACTTCGACTGTAGGTGATTGGGTTTATCTCGCTGACTACGACGACAAGCACTTGATCCGACATGTCGGTTCACATCTGGCGTGCTTCTATGGCGGAAATTGGATTCTTGGTGTGTCGGAACGAATGCTGTTGGGATCCAACTGATGTCGTCCGTAGGTGGGAAGCTCACGAACAATGAAACTATCTTCGACATCGGTCTTAAGCTCACGGACGCATGCTGGAACACTTATGCAAGCACTGCGTATGATTCCCCCTTTTGCCCGGTCGGACACGTCCATTGATCCGAATGCGATCCAGGACCGGCATCGGTCCCGAGACGTTTGCCTACGCCTCGAGCGACGGCAATTTCACGGGGAGTAGCACTCCCCCAACGGCACATGAAATCATGTTTTACAACCAACACGGTTTCTACATCACCACGTCCGATTACATCTTGCGCCCCGAGGTTCTCGAGTCCAACTTTTACGCGTGGCGGGCGACAGGCGACACCAAGTATCTCGATAACGCGGCCAGCGCCATTCGAAGTTTCCAAAAGTATCTCCCTGCCACGGTCGCATACGCAGGCATCAACGACGTCAACAATGCGCACTCGACCAAGATCGACGACATGGAAAGTTTCTGGTTCGCTGAGGTGCTCAAATACCTGTACGCCAGATTTTTTTGTGAAGACTGATTTCGGACTGCTGACGTCATCGTGTGCAAGGTACTTGACGTTTGACGATCCTAACCGGATCTCGCTTGACGAATGTGCGCCGGTGGCAGTTCTGTCTGTTGGTCATACTGAACTATTTGATTTGTTCTAGACGTGTTCAATACCGAGTGTCACCCCTTCAAAGCGCCACCAGCCAAGAGTGTCTATGGGTCTGGCCCAGGGCCACACCCCATTTCCACACCGCGCTTCTCCCAGACGGACGGCGCAGCTACCCCTGTCATCTCACCGAATGCCGTGTTGCGCACCCCTATTGCACAGGCACTGAACCTGTGATGTGGCCTCTGTAGAACTGGTTGTGGGCTTCCATATTTGGTGATACTCTCGATCGCCGCAGCGAGAGGCCGAATTGAAGCAGAGTTGCATGCCGTCAATACCAGTATTCAGGGGTACATACCCATATTCACAGAAACGCCGAACTGTTCGAGACACTTGACGTGAAAATATCCACTGTTTTTATTACAATAGACGGGAACAACGAGTCAGTTCTAGTGCTTTCCCGCCCGCCATTCGCCAGTTGTAGCGAGCGCCGTCTTGCCTGCAAACATGGTTGGGAGTGCCAATATACCAGCATACAGCAACACTTGGCCGAGCTTGAGGTCCACCCAATACCAGAATAGGAGAGCCTCGAATGCGCCCAGGAGCGCAGTAAAGGGCAAAATGCGGGGCGAAAACAGGTGTGGGACGGGCACGCCGACCCTAGCCCACTGGAAACCCACGCTTCAGTGGTGCATCCACGAGGCAGATATGGAAAACATACCAGACCGAGCAGCACGGCCCACGGCACAACGACGAGCGCGGAGAAGAACGCCGAGACGGCCTTGGGGGGCAATTTTTGCTCGAGGCGGAACGTGTGTGCAATAGGCGGTTGTGCGTAAAAGGCCGCCTCGTCGGGGTGAGGAGAGGGGACCGCGGACGGAGGAACATGCAGGTCAAACAGATCAAACGTGGCAGGGTCGTGTACGAACGAGCCAAGAATGAGCGAGACGGCGAGGGGGCGGTCGGTGGTCGGGGGCAGCGTCGGTGGGGGACGCGCCATGTTCTGTGGGTCGTGTAAGAGCAGAACGGGGGACGGAACAGGGGACGTACGAGCTCAAACTTGGCCTTTCCGCCTGGCGTGACGCGTACGGGTTGGATGCCTTCCTCGCCCGAGACGGCGTCGTAGAAACGGAGGAAGGTCTGGTGAGGCTGAATGCCAGTACCCCCGGCTGTTTCGGTGATTTGGAAGGTGAGCTTAAGGGTGTCGGAGGGACCGAGGATCAGTGGCTCTGGCTTTTGTGTGATGGCGAGTCTGTGTCGGGTGAGAGGTTAGTTTCGCGTATGGTTGGATCGACATACGTTTCTGCACGCAGCTGGGATGCATCCAAAGAGGATATGGTGAAACGTGGGGATTGTAAAGTAAGCGAGGCGGCATGGACATTGGAGACGAGGAGCAAGCACGAAAAGTAGAAGCTAGTACGCAGCATCGTGGTCGGCGTTGAAGAACCCTAGTTCGGGGCCAACGTGTCAATTCCGCGCTAGTGTGAAAAGTCAAGTCTAAAAAAGGTAGACCCCACCGCGGATCGAACGCGGGACCGCACGATCTGCAATCGTATGCTCTACCACTGAGCTATAGAGTCACTGTGCACACCCGATTCCGAATAGATATAATAGCAGTAAGTTTGAATGATCGAGACAGACAACAGAAGCCTAGGCAGTCTCGCCGGCTTTGTGAGGTTTCATTTCTTATATACTACGTACGGTTCCCCTTGAACATCGAGTGGACTCACCACTCTGGACCGTGTGAATATTTGTCCCCTTTCAATAGTACAGCAAAACGGTTTGACTCAGACCATGTCCACCCAGGGAGGCCCAGCGAAAAAACGAAAGCAGCGGCAAACTACGCAACACGAACACACCGGCTCACGTGTTACATTGACTAATCTCCCCTTGGAACTCATCGGAGACATTCTCCTCCTTACCTGTTCCCCTGCAACCGTCGTCGCCGTCTCTCTCACCTGCTCCTTTCTCTACGATTCCCTTGCTCGGAGTCCCTCCGCATCATTTATATGGCGTGGCGTTCGCGAAACGTGCAAACCGGTTCCGCTCCCTCATCCTGGTGATCTTTTCAACAATTCCGAAGCTGCCTATGCTACATTTATGTTCGGTGGCGGCGTTTGCGAAGTATGCAAAAGACGCTCACGCGCCATGTACGTCAGTTTTCGATTACAGATTAGGCTGTGTGGCAGGGTGAGTGCTCGCTCACTAGGTCCCCATTGAAGTCACCTCAGTGACATGTCGACAGCGGTCTTGTCGGAGAAGGTTTCTCTCGTGAGTTCTTTTGATCGTCACGACGTTGGGTGCAATCTTTTGATGCATATATCCTCCAAGTGATTTCCTAATCGATGTCACCAACATCCCAACGTTCCAATGTCAATACGGCGAAGTATTCCATGTCGAAAGCAACCTTTGTTTCCGTAAGTCATTGCCCTTATTGGAATCTGGTATTGGATTGCATCTCCCTTCTCCAATCTTATCCAGATCCTTCCGCAGCTATCGAGTCCAGTTGTGCGTGGGTGTGTTCATTATTTTTCGACTAGCACTCATTCTTGTATAGGGCCCGATTACGATATATTCTTAATTCGGAAGACCGATATGGAGAAGTGTGAACCTGATCCTGTGACCTTGTTGCTCGACTGGGACATAATGGACAATATCGGGGAAGCCAGTCGGCAGCGACGACGGCCCTTTGAGGTTCGTGCATATCGCTTAACGTGTTTCTTTCATTGCGAACTGTCCTACAGGGCGTGAAAACAAGCAGGTTGCGCAAGATCATGCGGGTATGTACCTTTTCTACCTATACACGAATATATTATGATACTCGCTACCTGCTCTTCTTTGAATGTGAACGGTACCGTTTCTTCGTATTACGTTTGCGATGACACATTTTATTCGACTAGTTCTCGGTGCAGTTGCTTCATTGGAAACTTGCTTACGATAATGAATATAAGAACATCAAGGAGCGAAACCAGACTTGGTGAGCACGGTTAGTCTCTCCTATACCGGTGTGTTCGAATGTACCACAGGACAGAACACTTTGCGGAGAGCAAAGGGTGGAATCTTGAAAATCTTCTGGCGTCGCGTACATATTCATCGCTACAGTCTCGAAAGAATTATCTTTTGGAAAGCATCAGCCCCAATGGTGAGTGAATTTGGTATCGTTCATGTAATACACGTTCAATTGATGAACACCATAATTTTGATGCTTCGCTTTTATTGTTATTTTCTACAACCTCAGACGTAAATTTAGTCCAATCTACGATTGAAGCTGAACTTGTAGCCATGCAAGGGTACCATAAGCGTCAAAAAGCAGAGGCAGCTTACAAAGAAAAGCTGGCGGAAGTAAAGAAGATTTATGAACGTCTGCGTTGCGGTACTGTGGAGGGTGTTCTTGCAGGTGGGACCAAACCAAGCGATCCCACCAGCACGCTTATTCTCCCGCCGTTGAATGTGTTTTGTTCATTGCCATCCGTGCGTATACTCAAGGGAAGTCCTGACCCGAGTACGATTCCCCCCAACGGCAGCTCTTCCGCAAAGGACATTGAAATGGCCCCACTGACCAAGTTTCTTATCACGTCGGACATTCATGCTTGGCTGAATCTCGTTCAAAAGCATTTGATGAATTTGTTGGGGTATACCAATGAGTGGGAGAGCGCGAGTATGCGAACGCTACATCCGTTGAAACGTGTCACAGCGCGGTTCTTCTGTAGAAGATGTGGCAAGGGCAAGGTGGGCAGGAAATATCAGAGGGAACAATGTTTGGATCTCCAAGGCGTTTGCTCGCATGTTTGCACGACGGCACGGGAGAAGACGAGCCGGGGGCTGTGCCCAGCTGGACCCGAACAAGGCGAGGTCGATGTCACCGACAGTGTAGACGAACAGAACAAAGACCGAGTTAAACGTAAGAAATGCGGTGCAAAGACGTTGGATTGGAACGTGGATGTATTCGAAAAGGATGAAAGGGTATCTTTGTTTGCTGTTCCGTCGTGATCGGTCCTTTTACGGGTTGCAGGCCATCCGTCTGATCAAAGGCATTCTTTCGGCCGTTGGTCTTTCGGAGGAGGAACCCGGTACCATCTCCGTCTTGAACGAGAAGGGTGGTTTCATACGATGTCTGTCTTGTGCGGGTTGGATAGTCATGGATTTTGCCACTGCAGTAAGTGTCTACTCCGATTTGTATGCGTTCAACGCTCCACGTGTAACAGATAGGTCATGCGCATCGGCACGAATCCATGCGAGTCCAGCTGCTGTCGCGGCCCACCCCGAGCGACACGACGACGACGAGAAAGGACGGTGTGGTCGATGTTGCGCGACTGGGGTTCCGAAGCGGGGCGACAGAGTTGCTGTTAGGGCCGACATACCGTGCGCGGAAGCTCTGGAAGAAGGCGGATTTTGTGTGCAGACATTGTCTCCTGATAGTCACTGGAGACGCAGCGGCAGGTGCTAGGCGGATGGACTTTAATGCGCTGAGATCGCATATCAAGGCAAAGTAGGTGCATACCTTTTCTAGAAGCGGAGGTTGTTGACACGGCTGTGCAGACATGGCCTCCAAGATATACGAGACGAAGATTTCATCTATTACTCGTCGGCTTAGAAAAGGATACATGAACGATAAAGCGACTATATAGTATGCAGTAGTATGATACAATACACCGAGTTGAGC
Organism: Austroboletus rostrupii; assembly: GCA_038089255.1. Lineage (NCBI taxonomy): Eukaryota > Fungi > Basidiomycota > Agaricomycetes > Boletales > Boletaceae > Austroboletus > Austroboletus rostrupii. The sequence continues at coordinate 10,179 of JBBPKM010000088.1, forward strand.
GACGTGTAGCGCTGCACTAAGTGGTATGTGGGTCTGATTGAGGGGCAACCAAGCTTCCGAGCTCAGTAAAAGATATATGAGAATCGGCAAACAAATCATGCGCTCGCACGCTATGACGGTGGTGAAGGTGTGTTGGCGGTGGCGATAAGACATCGACAAAAGAGTCGTCGTCGGAGGTGGAGGCGCCCTGCTGCTCGACAGCGTCTCCGCGGATCGGATCTGCGAACACGGACGAGGAGGTGTCGGTGCTGAGGGGGAGGGCGCGGGGGAGGGCGGGGATGGGCGGGGGCAGTGCGTGCGTGCGGATCGGAGGAGGGGGCGTCCGGGCAGGGGGGTCTGAGGCGGGCTCATTGGGCGGGCTACGCTTGTCCCATATGTGCAGCGCCCACTGGGAAACATATCGGGCTTAGTGGGACTGGATTTGGGCTGGGCGCATACCTGCTTGAGGACGTACGCGGCCGCGATGCCAGAGAGGGCAGCAGCGATATAGCAGCCCGCGCGGATGGCGATGTCCCCCGGGCGGCGCATTTGGAGAGAAGGGAGAAAGCGTGTGTGGGAGCCATGAGGCGAACAAGGTCGCGTGACGGACATGCGCTGTGCTCGACATTTTCGGACTCTGCAGCTGGGCGGGCGATGTCGGACGGGGAGGAGGAGCGCAATCAAATATTTTACTTATAAAAAAATCCAGGGATTATTAGGTTATCTGTATTCGGTGGCTTGCTCGCTCTTTGACTTTGTTCACCACCATGCCCTCCTCCGACAAGCTCGACCCCGACGACAGGGACACCGACAACGAACGCAGCCAGCAGCACAAGTCCAAGTCCTCCTCCTCCAAGTGTACGCATCCCCCTTCTCCTCCTCCCCCTCCACGCTCCCTGACCCGCACCAGCAAAGGACCTCTCCCATGTCCCGTGCAAGTTCTTCAAGGTCGGCGCATGCACCGCCGGCTCCTCGTGCCCCTTCTCCCACGTCGTGCACGAGCCCGGCCAGCAGAAGGACGTCTGCGCCTGGTTCGTCAAGGGCAACTGCAAGTTTGGCCACAAGTGTGCCCTCGCCCATGTCCTCCCGGGCCAGAGCATGTCCATGGATCGCAAAAACAAGAAGGCTGCACAGCTCGCCGCTAACGGTGGTGCCGCCTCTGCCCCAGCACGCGATCCCAAGCCCTCCAGACCAGCGAAGAAGAACGGCTCTCCCTCCGCCCTCCCTCCTGGCGCCTTGTCCGCCAGCACTCCCGCCAACCCCCGCACTGGCCTCCTCTCTGGCTCGACCGCACCGACGCGCACAACATCAGCCCGCCCGCCCATGATGACACTCAAGCCCACGCCCTCGGCGCCTGCGCCACCGCTCAAGGACACCGAGTTCCCTCCCTTTGTCCTCCCGGACGATCCTGACGCCCACAGGCCCGGCGGTGCATCTCCCGCCGACCCTGCGTCTGCGAAGCACCAGCCAGAGGACGAACTGCAAGAGCCTCCTTCAGACCTCGACTCCTCGTCCCCCACTCATCCCCGAAATCAGTCCCCACCCACTCTCCCTCTCAACGTCCCCAATGCGCCACGTCGGACGGTCCTCCCTGCAGACGCCGCGGATCTTGGCCCAATTGGTTCGCCTCCCCGAGGCTCGTTATCGGCCCATTCACCGATCTCGTCCGGTGATTCTCCGCAGAATGCCGGGATCCCCTCGACATTTCATGCTCAGACTTCCCTCCTCACAGAATCCAGGAATCGTCTCGCTGCTGGTCCGGGCGTCCCGTCTTCTCTCGGTCATGCGCACAACCAGGCCTGGAAGACCGACGTCGGCTCAGTTCCCCCTCAAGGGCTGCTCTCCAGACAGAGTCCCGGAATCGACGTCAGTATCTCTGCAGATCGCGACGGCTTGCAGACCGACGAAGACTTGGAAGAGTTCCTTCCTTCTTCCCTCACTGACTTGTTGACGCCCTCGGAGCGCTCCCGTAGAATGTCCCGTACGCACTCGGGATCATCCCGTCCCGTCAATTTGAACGGCGCATCGTCGCCACTCGCCTCAGTCCACGCCCATCTTCCCCCGACCCAGAGTCACCACGCCAATCATCGCTATTCCCGTTCTGTCCCTGCGCCCACGCTTCTGGGTGATGTCAAGTCCATTTGGGCAGAACGTGGCCTCACAAACAACGGCGTGCCTGCCTCCCCAGATAAACACAGCTTCGGTGTCGGTCCAATAGGCTTAGGTACGCCAAGCTCGCTCAAATCCCCCAACGGACTGGGCACCCTCGGCCTGGGAAATTCTGTAATTCCACCTGCAGGGACAGGATCTAATACTTTCCGGGACGACTCGCATTCGCCTTCATCTTCGTTGCTGGCTCCGTCCAACGCTTCCGCTGCGTTCCTTCCTGGTCTTCACCACTACTACTCCAAGGCAAGCAACAGCGGTCGCGCCCCCAGTGCTGGTCTCGGGCTCGGTGCTGGTCTAGGACTCGGGGGTCTAAGTCGGTCTCCCCTCTCTCATGCTCCCGTTCATGGTCCAGGTGCAGAGGAAGGACGGACGAATGCCAACAATGGCGCAAACAACGGCCTTGGGGAAGCAACCTCTCCGTCGATCCGTGCACTTCAGGCCCACGCCCCCGGCCAGAGCCTTCCACAAGGCCTCGCAGCAGGTTATTCGCGCATACACGCCCTCCCACTCACCGGCTCACCCAGCTCGCTCGGTGGATCGAGTGCCGGCGCCGGGGGTGCCTTTAGCCCCGGTCACGGGCCCATGCCATTTGGAATAAACGCCGGGGCGGGACCAGACTGGCACCTGCAGTCGAACCAAGCCGAGGGCGTCTCGCACCTGTCTCTGTCTGCGCACCACGATCCACAGACGTCGGTGGCTGCGGCACCTCTGTCGTCCTCGATGGCTACGCTCGAGTCCATGTTTGCGCGGCTCCCGGCGGGTGGTCTACCGCTCCGTACGCCGCCTCATGCGCATACGGCCGTGAGCAACCACCGGAACTGGCACATTCAAAGCGCCCAGAGCCCACTGAGCCGGCCGATCAGCGACGACGACGAGCTGTTCAGCATGGACGGTTAAGGCCGGAAGGTGTTTTTTTTTTCTCAAAAAAAAAAAAAAGGCTGAAGCGAACGATAAAAAAAATCGCTGGAAGGAGGGAAAAAATCACTGTTCGACCCATGGACGACCTGCCAGGCATCCATACGTATTTACGTACCAATAATGTTATGATCCTCTGCAAGGGAACGATGGAGGGGCTGGATACCTATCTAGTTGTCTCTTTTTCTTTATTTTCGCGTCTCTCCCTCTTCCTTTGCATGTGTCTTCTTTTCCTTGCGCGATCACTGGTAGGGTTTTCGCGAGGGACCCAAGCCGAGCCCCCCCATGATATGTTGTCTTACTGTCTTGTGGATTCAACGTATTTATACCGTCGTCATTTGCTTTCTCTCTTCGTCTTTTGGGCAGAGGACGTATCGGCATGCATGTATTACATGTGTTTGTAATCTTGGGCATGACATCCCCCCAGAAAATCAAACAAGAAAAGAAAAGGAAAAAAGGGGGGCCATATGGTCAGGCCTACATGTCAAACCTCGGCCCCAGACTTCACCCTCTTGGATGCGGGCGTCTCCAACCCGACACTGTTCCCTTCGTACTCCTCTGTGCTCGTCGTCAACATCATCGTCACCTCCGCTTCGCCACCCTCCGTCTCGTCGCCTTCTTCGATCGGGGCGACCCCCATCAAGCGTTGTCCGGCCAACCCCAACGACGTCGACGTGCCTTCCTCGCGACCTCGACCGAGATGCATCGCCGCCACCTTGCGTTTCTTGCCTCGCGGCTTCCGGGCCTTCTTGGGCGACGGCACAAATTCCTTGCCGTTCTTGACAGCCCATTCAATCTCGAGCACTCTGCGCGCGTCGTCCATCGACCAAGGGGGTTTCCATTTGCGAGCGCGTGGAGCAGCCAAAGAAAAGAACACAACAGAAGAAGAAAGAAAGACGACAGCGGGTAGAGGTCCGTAACGGAAAAAAAAAGGGGAGGATCGTCAGAATTACGTGCCACGTCTCGATAATTCATATAGGAAAACATGGACGACGAAAAGTATCCACCTCTCTCTTAGCTTGATGTTATCGGGGACGTACGTCTCCGCTTTCCGGTATAGTTCCAGTGCGACCTGGAGATCTCCCCTACAAAAGTTTCACGGTGGTCAGCACGACACCGTCTCACGCCCGTTGCCACGTACTTTTCAGAATGGGCACGGGCGAGGGCCACATAGGCCCGCCCGGTCTTCTTTCGCGATGCGGGCGACAACACGTCTGCAAGTTGTAGTTCCTTGTTTCCGCGTTCGCTGTGTGAGAAGAAAAAAAAGTGAGCACTAGCCCCTAAATGACCCCTGTCCCAATCGTCACCATCACGCACTATTTATCTTCCAACTCGGCTAGCCTGGCGCGAAGCTGATCGTCCAAGTCGCGATGTCGCATGAGCAACGGCGTGAGCACGCCCGGAGGCAATCTGGCGTCCGTCTGCCTATCGTCCTGTTTTTCTCTGAGCGCAAAGTCGTCCTTTTCTTGCTCGAGCCGTGCCCGTTCCTCCCGTTCTCGGTCCTCGCGCTCCTTCAGGCGACGCGCCACCTCTGCTTCAACAGCTCTTGCGATCTACGCCATTTTAAATCATCGCATCGTTTTTGCTTTTTGGAAACATACCCGTTCATCGATTTCCTTGTCCGTCAGTTGGGCGGATGTCTCTGTTCGCTCCAGAATCGCAGCCGCAGATGGCGGACGAGACTTTCTCGTCAACGGCGGTAGTAATCCGGCTCCAATACCACTGACGCGCGGCACGCGAGACGGACGGGGGCCTCGGGAGGGGGCAGGCACAACCGCGGTAGTGACAACCCGAGAAGCAACGATCGTCTCTGATTGAAGAACGGCGGGAGCAAGCTTTGGTGGCGGTGGTTGGATTGCTGCAAAGTGGGTCTTTGCTTGGGGGCGATTGTCTATCATACAGTCAGTGGGTTCTGACAATAACAAGCCCTATCGGTTAACTTACCGCGCTCGTTCACCACTGGACGGTTTTCCACATTCTTGGTGCGGACTGCAAAGCTACCAAAGCGTAGAATTAGCACAGTCTAAACGGCGATTAGGTACGCACTTCAGCGTGTTGAGGGTATCTTGGCGAAACTTGGTGCCTGGTGCAATATTGCAAATGAGCAACCCTACAGACGAACCACCGAGGGCGTCTTGAAGAATTCGGGTAAGCTTCGAATTACGATAAGGTATGCGTGACTAAATGGAATGAGCATGTAAGCAGAAATAAAACAATGCCACGTTACAGCGCCCTGGTTCAATGCGTGGACCACCTGTCCGAGAACACTTAGACTCTTGTTAATCGCAGCCGACTCTGCCATACGCGTTGGATCATTTCCGGTAAGTTTGTTGTTCTCCGAACCGGCAAGATCGACGAGGTTGATTTTTCCCGTCAACGCTGAAAAGCAAGATGCTGAAGGGTTCCGAGCCATAGATTAGAAAACTGCTCACTCTTCTGAGCTGCGGAGTCTGTCATTGTGACTTCAATAGTAAGTACTGCATGTGAACGGGAAGATGCTCGGTTGAGGTTCGTGGCACCAACGGAACGATGGCGGGAAGCACGGCTATAGAGTGCGTGTCAAAAGTGAACCAGGAGGTGGACCGCGAAACTACCAACGAATAAATGTCATCAAACTCCTCCACCGAGGATATCGGAAGTGAGGACAAGTTGGCAACGAATACTTGGCCGGCGTCGTTTTCGCGGACGGGAAGTTTGGGTGCCTAGAGCGTGCGTGAAACGACACGGAACAGCATTCACGTTCCAGAGTCAGATGTAGCATGGAAGCAAGAACGCACAGATTCACGGTTGACAAAGAGGTCATATACTTCATCTTTGTATATCTCCATGTAGGATACAGACAATTCGACGCTACTGCGTTGTAGGGCAGCCTTCTGAAGGAACATTGCCTGCAGCGGGGAATGATTGAGCCAAGGTGCCAACGCGAGACAGACAACGTACTTCGACCACTCGAGGAATGACACCTGGCTCTGCCTTTGTTCCCTGCATGGTATGGGTCTTGCCAGAAGACGTAACACCATATGCAAAGATTGTAACGGTCTGAAGATGGGGCGATGATATCAATGACGAGAGCGTGGGGGTGAAGTCACTTACGACACCGCTATACACAACTTCGATAAGAGGGCGGACGTCTCGTTCGAATATTTGTTCCTGAGTAGAAGACTGATCGTAACATGAAGTGAACCTGTATAATTGTTGTCAGCCCATTCTAATCACGACCTCGTAATACAAAGCACGATTGCAAACATGTGAGCTCACGGGAAATTGAAAACCTGAGAAAGGTCACGTGGATTGGGAACGCTGATGCATGATGGGCCTCCTGAAGTGTGGGCTATTTGTATTCCTCCGTCGTCAAGTTCGTTTTCTAGTTGGGGACGGAGACGAGCGGCGATCCGAATCTTGTGCGAAGACATGGGGAAGTCGAGGTGGCCCCTCTGTCGGCTGCGGGTAACGATACGGGGCAAATATTGTGTCGATATTCGCGTGAAATGGCGGTGAGCTTGCAAAGCGGACTGGAGGAGGCTGTCGGGAAGCGTCGACTTGCTGAGTTTGCCACCAGAGACAAGTTCAAGACGCGGCAGGTCACGTGCCCGCGTGCACCACATGGCAAGCACGTTGCAGCGGACTAGGAACACGTCCTAGTTGGAGTCTCACATCTGCCTCGGCAGTGTCGTGCAAAGACGCCCAGCCCCGTTGAACTGAGTGGTGAATGGGAAAACCGTGAGCGCAGTGCAAGTCACGTGGTGCTTGGCCCTCCAGATAGCGAGGACCTAGTATAGAAGTGCCGAAGATCCGGATAAATGTGGGGAACGTGCCAGAACTCGCGAGCTGCGCTGCCACGCGGCTCTCGGACGAGTCAAGATCAGCACTTGGCCCCGTCTCTTTCCGTTTCCCCCATGTCCAGACACCACATCGGAGTTCCCCTTCTCAGCGGGCCTCCCCCTCCCCCGCCCAGCCCTCAGGCCGCTTGCAGGAAATGTGGCAGAGAGTTCAATCTCCTGTTCCATCGGCAGCGCAAGTGCATGCATTGTGGTGAGCCGGACCTCCTCCACCGCTCGATCTCATCCAATTGTCAATCCAAAAGGTTATGGCTATTGCTCCTCTTGCACTGACTATCAAGCGCTTATGCCACGCCGAGGTCCTATGAGTGGTCACGACATAGTACATGTCTGCGCCTACTGTATTGACATGCTCAACGGTGAGCATTAGCTCGTCCTTGTCACGTTTGGACTGTATTCATCTGTGCCTCTTTCTCAGTCACGGCCCTCGGCCGAGCTCAGTTACGAACCATCCCTCTCTCCAAACTTAAGCGCTACGTCACGGCTTACAATATCCCCGTCAAGAATCCAGTAGATAAGAACGACTTCGTGGACGCCGTCTTGAACGCTCGGGTAGGCCGGCTGTGTTTTCGTTTTCAAAACTCTCATTCTCTGTTTCTCTAGACGTCTCAAGGGTGTCTCTCTCACGACTACGAAGATTACTACAGGAAACACTCGGTGCCTCCACCTTCTATATCCGGATCCTCGCCCAACAGAAATTCGAATGCACGTGAATCCCGTAATGTCGATGCCAATAGCAACTCCCGATCTAATAGACCATTCCCTCGTCCTGATCTCAACCCAAACAGGCGACAGCGACAACAGGAGACTCAAAATACCCACCGATCCAGAACAACTTCTGCCCCGATAAATCCTGGAACGATACCGGTCAGCGGCCAATCCCATATCCCCCGCCCAACATCGTCGGCTGGACAACATTCTACATCTCACTCGACTGACACTACTCACGTATCATCCGCTTTACCGCCCCCACCAATGTCAACGCTCGTTACTCTCCCACGTTCATATCTATCTTCGTTGTCCGTTGGTACGCTAAAGCAGATTCTCTGGGAATTTCGAGTGAGGATCCCCCCCGCCGTCGTCGAGAAGGAAGAGCTGGTGGAGCGTGTATGGGCTTTAGTAGAGGAAGAAAGGAGGAAGGACAATGAGGGGATTGGTGACAGCTTTGAGATGGATGAAGATGATTCAGAAGACGCCATTCCGGACACAGAAGAGGAAGCTGTTCGAGAAATGGTGAATCCTGAGCAGGATGGAGCACAGGAGCATGGACAGTGGAGTGCCCACGACACAGCTTCCCAAGAGATTCGTCATGGACATTCCCTCGAAGGTGAACCCGAGATTTCGCACGAGGAGCCCCACGCCGAGCTGCCACAATCGCGATCTAGCACTCCGCAACTATCCGCATCACCCCTATCACACGTACCCCAGAAACCCAAGCCGCGTTCACATGCAAGAACCAAAAGCGCGGAACGATCAGGTCTGTGCGTAATTTGCCAGGACGAAGAGGCAAATATCGCCATCATTGACTGCGGGTGCGATACAAATGGTTTATTCATTAAAGTAAACTTACTTACTTTTGCAGACACCTCTCCATGTGTCGTCCGTGTTCTGAACTCGTGCTTGCGAGCTCAAAAGAATGCCCCCTGTGTCGCACTCGTATCGTTACCGAGGCTCGATTGCTCAGGATATTTAAGACGTAAATTTGCCTTATTACTTTACTGTTATGTTATGTAATACAAGTGGTTGTGTACGCGTCAGTGCGAGTCCAAGTTGTTGCATCGTGCCAAGTCGCAATGTCCAACCTCCAGACGACGAACAAAGCAAAGGTAGAGGAAAAGGATAAGAAGAATGGTGCATCCAAGAAAATAGAAGAGAAGCCAGCTCCCCCGACGCCTACCGCAGAGATCAAGTCAAACGTCGCGCTCATCGAGCGGGCTGTCGCCGACCTCGAGCCACGCTTCACCCATCGCGTATTGCGTTCGCTCGCTACGTTGCGAAAGCGGTTAGATAACAAGGTCCTCCGTGATGCTATCGAAGAAAACTACCCAACAGGTGTGCATAGCTCCGTTCACACGTCTTACAACCTCACGGTGAATACGTGCAGAGTCTGCGATGAAAACATCGCTTCTGTCCTGGCTTCCTGCTGCGCCGCTGGCGGACCAATCCATGGAAGTCGACAGTGCATCGCAACCGAGCGGTCCTGCAGCTTCAACATTGCCTAAACCCACCTCCGACCCGGTTCCAGAAGTAGAGATCTACTTCCGCCTGCTGCTCATCCATCATCTTCACACTTCCAAGGACAATTATGCGAGATCGATTGAACTGTCTAAGGAGACTGTCAACAAGGTGCAACAGCTTAATCGCCGGAGCATGGATTCTATCGCCGCCAAAGTTTGGTTTGCCGTCGAAAGATCCTATGAACTTGGCGGGGAACTTGCTGATGCGCGACCGTCGGTGTCTTTTTTTTCTTCTCCTTTTCCTGTATTTCTGATGGGCGGGATCACATAACGTAGGCTGTTTTTAGCCGCTCAGCGCACGGCAGCGCTCCGCCATGATGACGACACTCAAGCGTCACTAATCAACCGACTTCTTCGATGTTATCTCCACTACAGCTTGTATGATCAAGCGGACAAACTTGTTTCAAAGACAACCTTCCCCGCATCAGCCGGCAATCCTCAGTTTGCTCGCTATCATTATTTCTTGGGACGCATTAAAGCTGTACAATTGAGTTATTCGGCCGCCCATACAAACCTCCAGCAAGCGATTAGACGGGCGCCGCCAGCAAAGGTTGCACCGGGATTTTACCAGGCCGTGCATAAACTTTTTGTGGTGGTGGAGTTGCTTATGGGGGATATCCCTGACCGCAGTACCTTTAGACATCCTGTACTTCAAAAGGCACTACAGGCCTACTTTGATATCGTAAAAGGTGTGTCTTTTAACATATTTCTTAGTAGCTATACTCACGCATATCCACATGAAGCCGTTCGGACTGGATCTCTCTCCGAGTTCCAGGCAACACTTACTAAACATGCCTCACAGTTTGAGGTTGACAAGACGTACACCTTGATCGTTCGGCTCCGGCAAAATGTCATCAAGACCGGTATTCGGCGACTGTCCTTATCCTATTCACGCATTTCGTTACGCGATATATGCCTCAAGCTTCATCTTGACTCCGAAGAAGATGCGGAGTATATCGTCGGGAAAGCGATCCGGGACGGCGTCATAGAAGGCCGAATCGTTCACGAAAAGGGTTGGATGGAATGTGAGGGAAGAAAGAATGGGTACGGTCCGGAAGTTAGTGAGGTTTTTGCCCGGCGTATTGGATACTGCCTTGAACTGCATAACCAAAGCGTCAAGGTGAGTCGCTGGCTCTTATTTTTCCCCTTTCATCGCTTTTATCGGTGTCCATCATCTTCCGAACCACGTGACTTACGGGCCTGCGTTAGGCGATGCGTTACCCCTTGAATGCTCATCGGAAGGAACTTGCTGCAGCAGAGGGGGCGCGCGAACGCGAGAAAGAACTTGCCAAGGAGATACAAGAAGGAGATTTGGATGATGATGGTCTGGGCGATTACTGAGTGCTCTGTTAGTAACTACAAATTTTTGTATCCCAGCCTTTCGGGTTTTCGGCCCGATCGGGGCCCGTAGCGTGTAGTTTATCCGAAATGCCGAGGACGTGATGTTTCGACTTCCCTGGCCAATGCAAATTTTAAAAACAGCACGGAAGCACGAAGAATGAGATCATGAGTTGTTTTTTTATGCAATTCTCACGGTCAAAGTTTCCACAAATATTTTTAAGTCCCACGCAGATCCTTGGTGCATGGTGGCGCTCAGACGGGGTTTCGGAGCCCAATGTGGGAAATTACTGTATATGGTAAGACAAGCTGAGTTCACCACCGTGCATCGGCCACTAGCGAGGCTTTCTAAAAGAAAGAGTTTTCGGGTTGAGCAAGCCCAGATCATGACTGCAAGCTTGTATATATGACGTATGAGATACGACTAACTGGACCTCGGTCATTGCTGATAAATGTGGAGCTGTCAATTAGTAACCGCCGGTCTAAAAATGGCAACCTCTACAAACTCATCAAATCGCAGCAAAACCTACACCGTATTTTGTGCTGGACCCTTCATGCCGTCCGTTCTTAGGCGATTATGGCTGCGTCTTATGAAGCCTGTGAGCATAGCTTTTGTCGTTTGAATACTAACACATTCGAGGCTCAATGCATCCTTTTAACCCTGGACCTACCAGTCTTACTTTGCGGGCCGAGATTTGCAGGGTACGTATGCTCTCCGAACGCTGTGGAACATTCGGGACATTGAACAAATGTCGCGTTTATCTTCTAGGGAATAAGTATTTTGAGTATCCGAGTGAAAATGATGGTATGATTTTTTTTTTTTTTTAACTTAATTCCGGAGTTTTTTCAGAAGGAAAAATTCCGGGCCGCCCGGGGCGCAC
>JBBPKM010000089.1:0-22294 GCA_038089255.1 Austroboletus rostrupii
TGTCATCATACTTGAGCTGCACAAGTGAATCGATGGCACAGCATAGAAAAACTTTGCCTTCTATGTAACAAAGCACTTGGAAAATGACAAACTTGTTGTGATCCTCTGGCACATGCACAGAAATGAATTGACATGATGAACTTGAATGTGATGATGCTAATCATTACAATTGATACCAGCCCAACACATCATGTGCAAAGTGTTTGGCATGGATGTCACCAAAGTTGCATAAGGGGATGGAAGAATAGAGAAAGCAGTGAATGTAGAAGTGACAAGGTACAGCTGATACAGGCCCAGGTGAAGGGAAGCACTTGAATTACATAAGATTGCACATGGTGACAACCTTCGCTTCAACATTCACATTCAACATTCAACATTTGTCCAACCTTCTCTGGTTCTCAGATTTCCAAATCTCAATGGCAGATTTGGCACCTTCAATGCCCACATCTGCACTTGAGAGTGGAACACACATCTTTTGTGTACATCCTTATTTGTGGTCTCTTTTGGCATTGAATCACTGGAATATTTTTGCCAGGTTGAAAATGTACTTTATAAGTTGCACAATAACCTTCTCTTCCAATACTTGGAGCTTTTTCAAGACATGTTTGCTGTTGGCAATCAAAAGTCCATTGAAGGAAAGAATGATGCAAATCCTATCATCTTGCATTATGATAAACGGAGTGGATTTGATTTATTTCTTAACTATATCATTGGAAAGTAGGTGTTTTAGATAGTTTTTAATGTGTATGACTGACAGTTGCTGTTCTAGTTCTTATGATTTTGTATACACCCATGGAGAGCTTCACAACCTGCTAGAATTTTTGCAGAAGTTCCGATGTTCCAAAGTACTGCGCATTGCTACTGACTATACTTGGAGGCAGAGATTTAGCTATTATCCTACAGAATTCTTGAAGCTTGGCCATTGATTCAAGATTTCAAAGTTTTTCCAACAGGGATTTATGCAATTGCTTGGCATTCTACTATGACAAATTTGCAGGGAGCATCATCTATTGATGGGAGATAATATGTTCATCTCTCTCATCTATATGAAGGCTATATTTGATAAACACATTCAATTCATTGCTTGTGAAAAACCTTCCATTGTCCACCATGCAGAGAATAGTCCTGATATAGCTGCTTGCATGGAAGACTGGCATGCAGCATGGTGGAACAGAATAGGCCACTTTCTACTTGATGGTAGAAATCCGCAGCCTTTTGATGCAGCTATCAAACACTTCCAAGAGATGGAATTCAGCCATGTAGGGGCTCACTGCCAAAAAAATATGCTGGACATTGTTGATTGTAGGGTGGGATTTGACAATGCTAATGTCTTTATATCAGGCATTTGCAACAAGTTAATGTCCAACCTTCAAATTACCAAGTGTTAATTTGTTCTGTATCTATGTATGCATTGTACTAGGGAATCTGATGTAGTATTTAAATGACATGGTAGTATGCCTTAAAGCCTTAAAGTGTGATTGCTGGGCAAGAAATAGAGTACAAAAGAAAATGTGGTGAGAAAAAAAAATGTGACAAGAAAAAAAAATGTGGTAAGGGAAAAAAAAAAAACTCTGCCAAGAAAAAAAAAAACTGCAGCAATTTTTTTTTCTTTTTGAATAAATGTGCAGATCTAGTGCCATAGGATCATGGCCAGCCAATAATATTCTGAAATTTTTATTAAAAGTAGGCAATAGATGTGCATTATATGATATTTCAAATATATAATTGAAAATATATGCCAAATATACATAATAGTTTATTGTATGACATATATTATTAAAAGCTGCCTAATTTTAGTAAAATATAAAATATATATTGTAAATACTATACATAAATAAATATTATTACATTTTTTGCTTGATATTCAAAAAATTGATTACTGTTACAATTTCCTTTCTTTCATGGACTCGTCATCTCTTCTTTCGTGAACACCCCTATATGAACCACTTCGGCTTTGTATCTGCTGTCGCAGATTTCCCTCCTGTTGTCAGCTCTTTTTACTCATTGGTCTATGTATTACTCATACTATAGCTTGGTCACCATTATGTTTCCCTTTATCATCTCTTGGCCCGTGCTCGCACCAATACCTATATAACTCGTACGCGTAGCACTGTGTACTTTAGTTTAGTTCTCCTTGGTTAATACCAAGTGCCCCTTTGCTCCTCAGTGTTCTCTTCCATTGAGTTTATCGAGCACCAAAGTCCTCGTCCTAATTTTGAGTGGACACTCCCTTTGTGCTATCTATTGAGTCCCTTCCACAGGGGCTATTTACGTTTACACTCGGAACTTGGTTCACCCGAGGCTACGCTTGCATCCTACCAGGAACAAGCGTAACAAAAGAACTAAACTCTTTCATCATGACTAGCATTGTCTAGATCGCCCACCATTTCGAACAACTGTTTTTCGTGGCGAAATCAGCAGGACTCCCCTGCACCTTTTACTACATCCAAGTCTTCAGGAGAAATACCCACAGACCCCGACAAACCTATTAACACCAAAGCCCCTGAACTTCAGCAGCTCGAGCAGCAACTAAACCGCTCACTCATTATACCGCATGCAGGAACCACGCCAAGTCCTACGCCTCAACTGCAAGCTGGAAGGATCTTCTCTTTCCCACCCCTGAATGTTGCACCCGCCAGCCCGCATCCACAAATTACGTCGACCCCTATGTCAAACCCCACTACTGCTGCCGTGGCTCTCAAGCCAACGGAACTATGCCTGGGCACCCCCAAGGATTTCGATGGAGTGTACGCTAGGACAGTTCCCTGGCTACGAGCCATACAAATGTATTTGGCTGTCAATGACAAGTTATACAAGACACCCAATAAACAAATTGCTTACACCCTCTCTTTTATGAAGAAGGGAACTGCCCTTACTTGAGCAGATACGTTTCGAGAATCAAAGCTCACGGCCGGAACCTTTGATCTTGGTACCTGGAAAGATTTTGAAGAAGCATTCTGTGCCACCTTCGAGAATGCAGATGTTAAGGGGGACTCTCTCGCATGGCTATCTTGCAAACGACTTTCAAAGAATAAGAACAGCAGCTACAATCCTGCCTTATAAAATTATATCGCCATATTCCAAAGCAAAGTCGCCTTGACAGGGATTACGGACAACCAGGTCCTTATCAATTACTTCACCACAGGTATTCCCGTTCCACTCATGCGTCGCATCCAATCCATGGAAAAAGTGCTGGATAAAATCACCAAATGGTATGCAAAAGCAACTTATTTTGCTGGTGTCAAAGAGAGATCTTTGGAGATCACCAGAGACAGAGGACGAGGAAATACACCATTCACCCTGTCCTATCAACCCCGACACACTCCAATATGCGACCCAAATGCCATGGATATCGATGCCATCACTATTCGAAAACTCATGCCAGAAGAACGAGAGCGATGTTGAAAAGAAGGCCTATGTTTCCTATGCCGAAAGAAAGGACACTTAGTACAAACTTGTCCAAACAACATGCAGCCGTGCCCACCGCAGCCTCATGTAGTACGAGCTGTTGAAGAAGAAACAAAAGCAAGCATCTCTGAGATGCAAGATGATGAAACCATTGGAAAAATCCATCTGGGTTTTTAAAAGGGAGAATGCCCGCAATGCACGTATCTTCCCCCTTAGATGTTTCATGTAACTCTGTACCAGTATCAATAAAGGCAATGTGAATCCCAGTTCAAATTATGATGCCCATTGACATGAACATCAAAGCCGTCGCCACCACTGCTCTTGTAGATTCAGGAGCTATAGTATCCTGTATCGACTGGGAGTTCACCCACTCCCACAAGCTCCCTCGTATCCGCCTCCCGACCCCTGTCACAATTCAAAATGTCGACGCCTCAACAAATAGCAATGGAACTATCAAGTTCAAAACAACATTGTTCATCAACATAAATGGTTCTGTACATTCCACGGACTTCTACCTCATGAACTGTGGAAAAGAAACCATGATCCTCGGTTTTCCCTGGCTTACAGCCACCAATCTGGAGATAGATTGGAAGAAGAAGACGCTACGTGTTCCGAAGGACTCAGACCAATCAGTGCACCTCGTAGCAGCCCATGAACAAGAGAAACAATGAAAAGCAGCATTATATGACCTCCACCAACCAGGATATGATGAACCCCCATTAAAGCATGTTAACATCAACACTCTAGTAGATGAACATCTGTTCAGCTATCTAAACCGCATCAAAGATGACATTTGATGTAGTACAATCTGGCTGGCCTGGGACATGGCACATCTACGGCCACTCCGAACTCTCTCTTGGACTGTGCTGGCCAATGGTCGATTCATTCCAAACCCCACGCTCCTCTGTGCAGCACTCATGACATCCACAGATCTCGCCATTAACACAAAAAAAGAGGAAGTAATGTTACCATCCCAATATGCCCCCTATGCTGACATCTTCTCGGATGAAGATATGCCACTACCACCATCGCGAGATTGTGACCATGAAATTAATCTCGCCGATACGTTCAAACCAAAGATTGGCAAACTGTACCCACTAACTGCAGAAGAAAGAACTGCACAGGACGCCTTCCTGGACAAAAACTTAGCCACAGGAAAAATCTGTCCATCAACATCCCCCCAGGTGGCACCATTCTTCTTTGTCAAAAAAAAGGACGGAAAGTTACAACTGGTACAGGACTATTGGTATCTTAATGAACATACCATTCGCGATGCGTACGCGCTCCCACTCATTTCAGATCTAGTAGACAAACTTCGTGGAGCCAAGATCTTCACTAAGTTTGATGTACAATGGGGATACAACAATATTCACATCAAAGAAGGCGACCAATGGAAGGCTGCCTTCATCACTCACCGAGGCCTTTTTGAACCTGTCGTCATGCCTTTTGGTCCAAAAAATGCTCCAGCTACATTCCAACGCTTCATGAACAAAGAGTTTCATGACCTTATTGCGGAAGGACGGATCATCATATACATGGACAACATTCTCATCTTCTCCCCGGACCAGGCATCACACGATGAAACGACACAATGCATCCTGCACCGAATGCGCGAGTTACACCTCCGTCTCCGTCTCTTGAAATGTATCTTTAACTCTGAGTCCATGGAATATCTCAGGATGATTGCCAAACCAGGCTCATTGGCTATGGACCTGGTTAAACTGGAAGGCATCGCGTCCTGGCTGATGCCTACGAAACCTAAAGAAGTATGCTCCTTCCTGGGGTTTGCCAATTTCTACCGATAGTTCATGCCCAGTTATTCGGATATCACCCGACCCCTCTTGGATCTTACAAAAAAGGATCAAGCCTGGTCATGGACCCCCACCTACGACACTGCCTTTACCCGGATGAAAGAAATCTTCACGTCCCAACCAGTCTTCCGGATGCCAGATCCATCTAAGCTGTTTGCAATTGCCACGGATGCTTCTAAATATGCCACGGGTGGGATTCTACTCCAGCAGAATGAGAATGCTGAATGGCAACCATGCTCTTACCTATCGCAAACGTTCTCTGCCACAGAACAAAATTATGATATCTACAATCGCAAACTCCTCGCAGTCATCCGCGCCCTATCTGCCTGGCGACATTATCTTCTTGGCACCATAACCCCAGTCCATGTCTTCACCGATCACAAGAATCTGACATATTTTAGGCAACCACAGAAACTCAACCGCCGTAAGGCTCGTTGGCTTTTAGATTTTGCTGACTACTATTTATGCATCAAACATGTTCCTGGGTCCCACCTTGCTGGCCCCGACGCTTTGTCCCACTGTCCTGACTGCCTATCTACGGATAATCTACGGCAGCCACCCTACAGAATGGACAGAACACCTCACAACCACCAAATTTGTCCATAATCACCACTCCCATTCCATGACAGGTAAATCACCATTCTATTTATGTATGGGCTATGAACCAACGGCACTCCCATCTGTGGTAGCACCAACGGATCTCCCAGCGGTACAGTCGAGACTAGAACGACTAATTGCTGATAGAAACGAGGCCATCGCAGCACATGATTTAGCACAACAACTTATGATAAGACACACATGACTGAAGTTCACCCCATTCAAAGTCGGCGACAAGGTGTGGCTAGAAGCATGCAACTTACGCCGAAACATCCTAGATCCAAAATTTGCAGCAAAACGAGAAGGTCCTTTTGAAATACTACAGGTATTATCACTGATAACTTATCGACTACACCTCCCTAAAGCATGGAAGATCCATGATGTCTTCCACGCCTCCCTCCTATCTCGGTATACTGAAACCGAGACATATGGCAAAAACTTCCTGGCCCCACTGCCTGACCTTATCACAGGAGAAGAAGAATACAAAATAGAGAAAATATTGTGCCATCACGGAAGACTGATAACACAGTCATACCTCGTCCGATGGAAAGGCTACTTACCTGAAGAAGATTCATGGGTACCCGAGGTGGACCTAAACAATGCACAGACCCTCTTGCAAGATTATAAGAGACAACTCGATGGGAGGAAATAGATCAGAAACCTCACCAGAATCTATACAACATGTCCCCCACCACATCTACCATCTCCATATCATCTCCCTCCAACCTCACTCGTTCTTCTGCTCCGTCGCCATCGCCCACATGTCCTCCAACCCCCATCGTTACCCCAGAAGCAGTAGAAGCCTTAGCTCGTGAACTATCCACAGCATCCCCACCCCTGTGTCTGCAACTACCCCCTGGAGTATTCTGGGGACCTAACACGTGGCAGTCTCGCTCACCCTCCCCGGTCCGTCAACACCCAATCATCCCGTCTGTCAGCATCCCTTGAGAAGCCCATCGTTGGAAGAACCCCTTTCAAGGGGTTATCAAGTCGATCGCCTATGACCAGATTCTCGCCAACTCTCGCTTTGCCAAAGCTATCAACTCACACGTAAAACCCAGGTCGGCTGTCCATGCCCTTTACCTAGCCTACTTACAAACTGACTCCATCACAACTATGGGGAACCACCTCTTGCAAACATGGCAGACCCAAGTGGACGGCCAACGACTTATGCAGATACACGCAGCCATGAAAGACAATCTGGTCACTGCCATGCACGAGATGGAGTTCACAGGTTTTCTTCTCGACGTCAACCGTTATAGTCAAGCTCTCGCCGCCAAACCCTCGTTAGATACCCACCTCTCCGACACCCCATCGACACCATCTGCATCATTAGAAGCGTTGAGGACAGATGAAGAAATATATGCTCAAAGAGTAGACGCCTGGTGGACAGGAAACAACGGGGAAAATCCGCTTCAGGGAAATCACCCCCAATACAATCAAGCCTGTTACTCTTGTCACTGAGTAAATCATATATAGGTCGACTATAACAGTTACCAATGTCCGACTTGTCTATTGTGGGCCCTGGGCCATAGGGCAAATCATTGCCCACTCCGATGTCACACCCTATACCCATCTCCTTCTTCGTCCTCCTCTTCGGCCTCCAATCAGTCCTTTCAGCCCCCTTCCCCCAGGCCCAGCACCATCTACAGCTTACCAGTACCACCCGCTCAGATATGTACCTCCGCTCCATATGCACGGGGATCTGTTCATACACACCTCTATTCTGTTTCGCGTCAAGGATACCCTTGTTCTCCAGTACGAAGGCCAACCCCACCTTCACCTTCCCTATCCAATGACGGACTCGACGATGTGGCATACACCAATATCACAGGGTCTCCATGTGGCACGGATCGAGGATTGAATTAGTTCGTCACAGAGCTAGAACGGTTAAACGGGGGGTAGTGTTACAATTTCCTTTCTTTCATGAACTCATCATCTTTTCTTTCGCGAACGCCTCTATACGGACCACTTTGGCTTTGCATCTGCCATCGCAGATTTCCCTCCTGTTATCAGCTCTTTTTACTCATCAGTCTATGTATTACTCATACTATAGCCCGGTCACCATTATGTTTCCCTTTATCGTCTCTTGGCCTGTGCTCATGCTAATACCTATATAACTCGTACGCATAGCACTGTGTACTTTAGTTTAGTTCTCCTTGGTTAATACCAAGTGCCCCTTTGCTCCTCAGCGTTCTCTTCCATTGAGTTTATCGAGCACCAAAGTCCTTGTTCTACTTCTGAGTGGATGCTCCCTTTGTGCTATCTATTGAGTCCCTTCCACAGGGGCTATTTACATTTATGCTCGGAACTTGGTTCACCCAAGGCTACGCTTGCATCCTACCAGGAACAAGCATAACAATTACATCTACTTAAAAGCATTTAAATATCTATTAATATAAAAAGTATAATAATCCAGTTATATAATATGTGATTTTGATGATGCTGCTTTTTTAGAGGTAGCAAATCTAAAATGCTCTTTTTGGATTTTCTAGACTTTTATTTGTATGAAATTCTCTCTAATTTTATACATTGGACTTATAAACCAATAACTTCTTAATATCTGGACAAACAATAATATTGCTGTACAGAGTGCTTGAATTTTGTTTTACTCGTTCTTCTAGCTTCTTGTTTTTAAATTTCATAAGAGTAATACTTCAATAAATACTAATGTATCTTCTTTTTCATTAGTAAAATCACAATTTGCTTTCTTAGGTTTTTTATAGCTTTTATATACTTTTTTAAATTGCTTTTATTTTTGGCAAATTTGCATCAAATTAGATGCTATAAAATAAGCTAGAAAAAAAACTATAAAAGTTATAAAAAAAATATAAAAATAAAATAATAAATATGCTAATATTGAGTTGCAAAAAATTGGCCATTTTTACTTGAAATATATTTGATTGGCTTTTAATATAAGCAAATATAGTGAGTTAGTTATATTAGTATTTAAAAAGCCATAGGTAAAAAGCCATCTCTACAAACCATGACTTATATCTAGCCCATAGCAAAGCCATAAGCCATAAACATGTCTGTGGCTTTCACATGGTTCACTTGGGTATTATCTAGCCATTGATTATGCTATCACAAGTTATACTTTGCTATTTAGTTAATCTACTATAGTGAACTATTTATAGTTGTTAAAGTTCTGAATCTAACCATGCTTCTCTGGCCAAGTCTGACATGGAGGAAGCAGAATACTGATTGAAGAGATAAAGGATAAGTAGTAACAGATATGGAAACCCACTAGAACAGAATGGAGCTATAACATTAGACTTGGCTTTAATATAGGACTTATATGTTACATTTTTGACCAGACCTGGCCTTGTGGAATGATGAATCAGAGACTAGATAATAGAGGCAAGAAGGGCAGAGAACAAGAGATACAGAGTCAAATGAAGTTAGTAGAGAGCAGTAAGGGGAGACTGAAATGGTTGATATTTGTGTGAAGGGAAAATACAAGCAAGCAATGAAATTTATGTTATACTTTGCCTAGGTAGGGTGGAGTGTAGCCCTTAGGAGACTTGACCTCTAGGGCAAGATGAGTTCTGGTTGGTCTGGATATTCTATCAGCACACTTGCATGATGTTACGCTTTGACCGGATAGGTAGGAGCATAGCCCTTGTGAGGCAAGAACCAAGTGTTGGATAACCCTAGGATTGAGGGTTCAAAATAGATCAAGATAGCATCCACTTAATAGTAGGACAAGGACTAGTTGACTAGGAGACCAAATGAAAGAGAGCACCTGGGAGCTAGCACAAAGAGGAAGTGTATTAAGAAGAATACAAGGGAGAACTAAGCTAGAGTACAGGAAACCTATTGAGGGGTTTATATATGTAGAAGAGAAATTGAGGGCAGGCTTGTAAAGTACAAAAGAGGAGATGAATTGTAAGCATGTATGAGTAACGGCTGACTGATGTATCAATCAGCAGAAAGTGATGAGTCAAAGGAAGTGAGTAATCATGAGGGAATCGGAGTACCGATATAATAGTCATGAGAGTTATACGAGTGACTATTGTGACAGAAATATAAGTCCAAACCTAGATGTAGCAGAGAAAAGAGATGAGAAATAAAGGTAAATCATAACACATGAATAGGATTAAGATAAAAAGAGTGAAGTTAAATAAAGGACTCATCAAGAATGCACACCATACAGCTATGGCAGGATATTGGTAATATAAGAGGAGTTGGAGATGGCCTCAGGAAGCTGAAGCAGAGGCTGGAGGTCAAGCCTATGATTAAGGAAGACTAAAACTAGGGTATATGGATGTGCATCTAGAATTTATATACTATTGGGCAATATCCAAGAAAGAAGACAAAAAGAGCTAAGTTAGAGATAACAAGAATAATCAAAATAAGAGTGAGTTAGAGATAACTCAGATAGAATATCTAGAATTGAGGGGAAGCATAGATTAGATCAAAAAAGCAAGATGAAAAGAAGATCTAGATGTACAGCCATGAGGCAGATAGAAGGAAAAGTGAAGATTGAGAAGAAAAGCTAAGAAAGAGAAGTCAGCTATGAATACACCCATATAAGGGATGACTAGGAGACAGGGAATTGAAGAAGAATGTTAGTGATACAAGGATCAAGAAGAAGACAGAGATATCAAGAAATAGATAGAAGAAGATTAGGAGCATCAAGGAGATGCAATGAATCTAGAGAAGACTTGCTGTTGGAGCAAGTGGAGCTAGAAGATCAGAAAGGTATCATTAAGATGCAATTAGGTCTGAAGGAACATCTGATAAGGATCAGATGTGACTGAGATAAGATCTGTTGGAGATCTAGGATGCCATGAGGCAAACTTGGAGTTTCTATATGAAAATAAGCATAGAAGATGCATGAAGCATAGTCAGGAGGTGTCCAGAGGTGAGGAAATGCATTGGCTGATAAGCCAGATGCACAACAAGGTGGTTCCTGATCAGATGGATAAGGATCAGGAGGTAAAAGAAGATTCTGATGATCAATCAGTGATATCTTGGCAGAGTACTGTAACTGCTGATAAGGCAGCAACAAGAGTAAGTCAGGAATGTTCAAAGAGATCTAAAGATCAAGTAAGGACTGTACTGAAAGTGCCAGAGAGAATCCAGAAAACTAGGAGGAGTTTTAGAAGAAGGAAGATATCTGGGTGTAGGAGAAGCGAAGACACATTAGGGTATTATGACCCTATTTTTCCTATATTTTCTACTATTTTTTCTAATTTATTACACAGACATTGAAGAGACTTAGACACTTTTCGATATTTGCTTATCTAATTGCTTACTTAATCAGGGTTATTCCTAGGGGAATCCCTTCTTATCCCTTTCACACACATGCTTCTTTATATATCTATATGGGGCTAGACTGCCTCATGGTATGCTTCTTTGCTTCTATTCCATTTCTATGCTTCTAGAACGCCTTATGCTTATGCTTCTCTTCTATATGATAGAACCATGCCTCATGTTTCCCTCATATTCTTATCTATGACTCACAGACAGTTATTTATGCCATTCGCTGATCTTAAATATGGACCAAACATGTACATATAGTAGAATAGTATATAAATCCCCAGGGCAACAAAACTGGCTCCCTAGTTCTAAAGTCTTGGAGTTCTCCCTTTAAGCAAAGTCCCCTCTCCCCTAAGAAGTTCCTGAGTCACTGGAATTAAAGCTATATATTTTAAAGACTTTGCCTATATATTTTGGCATTGTTTTGAGATGTTTCATAGGGAGGACTCTAATGGGTCAGAGAAATGTCTGGATATATCTAGGAGTGGTCAGAAGGAGATATATTTGAAAGGTGCCAGATATGGATCAGAGAGTCTTGAGGTAAGGGGAACTGGAGAGGACTGAAGAGCATCCAGGGAAATGCCTAGAGCAATGAAGGACCATTGTTCTTGATGCTTTTGAAGAGATCAAGAGATTCTGGTAAGATCCAAGATTAAAAGATGATTGTTACGATTCATTTATACGGAACCACTTTTCTTCTTCGCGATAGCCCTTATACGGACTACTTCGGCATCGCATCTGCTGCCACAGACTTCCCTCCTCCTTCTCGTCATTTGTATTACTACATGGCTGTGCACTTACTCATTCGATTAGCCCAGTCATGACAGTTATTTCCTTTCTCTCCCGTGGTCCGTGTCCTACGACGATACCTATTTATGTTGCGTGTAGTACACCATGTACTTTAGTTTAGTTCTCCTTGGTCAATACCAGGTTTGCTTGCTCCTTAATGTTCTCTTCCGTTGAGACCCTCGAGCACCAAAGTCTTTATCCTACTTCGAGTGGACGCTACTTTGTGCAATACCTTCGGGCCTCTTCCACAGGGGCTATTACCTTCAACCCTCGCTCGGACTTGGTTAATCTGAGGCTACACTTGAGTCCTACCCGGAACAAGTGTAACAATGATCTGGAAGTTTTGGTGATATCAAATAAAGTATGATCTCAATAAAGAGGGTACATCAGAATATGCCCAAGGACATACTGAGGTGTTAGGAACTTGTCTGGATGCTGGCAGGAGAGCCAGAAAGTCTGGTGAATATTTGATGAAGATCAGATATAATTTGGATGACTTCGCCTTAAATAAAGCTGAAGTGGTCTGGGATGTGGCCAGGTGGCCCAGTTGACTGTGGGTGGATTGGGTAGGCATCCAGTAGGCATAGTAGACAGGTTGGGAACTTCCAAAAGTAGCTAGAAGTTAGGTAAAGGTTCAGGAGGAGATATAGATCCAATTGTAAGCCAGATCTAGAAGAGCAGTCAAGAAGAAGCATCAGAGGAGGCCTATGTGACTGGATATAAGGAAGATTTTTGAGGATAGGTTCCAAGGAAGATTTGGAGACCTGGGAGTGCTTCTAGGAGGATCAAAGATTGAGCTGATGAGGAGAAGATATGCATTTAGTAAAGAGGACATTTTAGGGTAAGATAAGATGATATCAGGTCAAGGTACAGAGTATCTGGTAAGCAGAGAAAGCATCTGGGGGATGCCAGATGTGATGCATTCAAGGGAGATCAGGTTGTGATCCTGATCCACGAATAGAAGGAGGCTAGGAGGCTTACTAGGAGCAACTGGTGAGGAACATCCAGGGATGACTTGAGAATGGCTAAGGAGAGCCCAGGAGAGGACTGGAGAATGCAAGTGCAGAGGGAGATCTGGTAAAAGCAGAAAATGATGGCTGATCTAGAAAAAAATGTAGCAGATTTTCTAAGGCAGGGACGAGTTATAACAGTTTAAGTACAAAAGTCTATATGAAATACATAAGCACATGAATTGAAGGCATAGTGGATCTGGAGTCAAAATACAAGGACATATATGAAATATAAGCATAGAAATGGAAATTATAATGGAAATGCATAAATATATGCAAAATATATCATAAGAAGAATATTACATGAATATAAGAACTCTGTAATGAACTCCAAATTGGTTCTGGATTGTTGCCTGCCAGAGATGAGATGAGTAGCTCAAAGAAGGGCAAATAAGACTGGAGTTGCATATAAGAATATGACAGTGCTCCCCTATTAAGGCTAAGTCTTCGAGGCCAAGAGTATTACATTCTAAAGTTTTCAAGTCCACTTCATGTGGCCAATGAGCCATTGTGTAGAGGACAAACAAAGTGCTTTACTGAGTCCAAACCAAGAGGCCAAAGTGCCAATGTAGAGAAGACAATGCAAAGAGAGACTGAACATGACATGGCAGGTTATATAAGACAGATCTAAGTGGCAAGATTTGTTTGTCAAACATTACTTCATTTATTACCACTACTGCCATCACCATGTTCCAATAACTAGAGTCCAAATATAATTAGGAGGCCAAGATGTGTGCTATTCAGGCACAGTTCATGGCACTGCATTGCAAATAAGCAGCACATCAACACCAACAGGAGCTTATGGCAGAAGCATAAAAAGCACAAAGAATGAGAGTAGGAGAAGCACAAAGAGTGCAAAGAATGCCAGTGGGAGCAATGTGAGATGGAGGAGCAGGCATCTCCAGAGGTGGAGATAAAGTGTGCAAAGGAGAAGTGTGTGGTAAAGGAGAGTTAGCAAAGAAAGAAGGCTGAAAAGTGCAAGGGAAAGCACAAGGCTCAGATAAGCACCACAAATAGACAAAGGGAAGAACTAACCTAATATATAGGAGCAGGTTATTATCAATGACTTGGATAATGAGGAGGTACACCACCAATTATGGGGCTGCTGAGAGGGTAGCCCTTGTGAGCAGTGTGTGTGGCAGGGCATGAAGTGCCAGCCACCAGCAATGTTGGGTAGAGGAAAATCATGTGCATTATGTGCAGTGGTCCATATCACCTATTAATGGTAGTGTGAGGAGGATGGGTTAGTGGACCAGGACCAAGGCATACCTTGTAAGAAGAAGATGTGGATGGATGTTGTGGTCCCATCCAAAAAGGCAAGCACTAGCAGAATGATTAAAGGGGCACTCAAGGCACTTGTCATTGTTATACTTCACTCTAGATAGGATAGAGTGTAGCTCTTTAGAGATTTGACCTCCAGGACAATTTGAGTAAAGACTGGATATCCCATCAGCACACATGCATGAATGGGATCTGAGGATGAAGGAATGGAGTTCAATGAAGAACTCATCAGGTATGTAAACCATATGGCCATTCCAGAAGGACCAGGTTACAAGAGGTGTTGGAGACATCCTTAGGGAGCAAGATATCAGAGGCTGAAGGTCAGGCCTTGATTGATGGATCAAGGGGAATCAGATGGAAATCCATTAGAGCAGATGTAGAAAAAATGAAGCTAAGATATACAATTGAGTATCTTGGGTTTATATACTAGAGAGAGATCCAAGAAAGGAAGTGTCCAGATATAGAAGTGAGTCAGAGAGGAGTTATCAATGACAGATAGAAGGTCTAGGATGAAGGGAAATCATGGATTGGATCAAAGAAGCAAGATAAGGAGAAGATCTAGACATACAGCCATGAGGCAGATATAGTATACTACAAGAAGATCCAAGAAAGGAAGTGTCCAGATAAGAAATAAGTCAGAGATATCAGGAATAGTACAAGAATGAGTCAAATGGAAGATCAGAGTACAGGGGATTAGATCAGAGAAACAGATCAAGAAAGGAAACTAACATATAGCCATATGGACAGGAGAAGATGAAAGCAAAAATCAAGAAAAAGACTGAGAAAGGATACTCAGCTATGAATACACCATATAGGTAGACAAGACAGACTGGGGATAGATAAGGAGTGTCTGTGGTACAAGAGATCAAAGAGAAACAGATAGATCAAGAAAATAGGAGATCAAGAGATGAGGAGCATCTAGGAGATGTGACAAATATAAACAGGATTTGCTGTTGGAGCAAGCACAGATAAGAGACCAATAAAGCAATATCAAGATGCGCTTAGATCTGAGGGAACATCTAATAAGGATCAGATGTGACTGAGATAAGATCTGTTGGAGATCTAGGAGGCCAGGAGGCAGAACAGAAGTTCCTGTGTGAGAAAGAGCATAGGAAGCACATGGAGCATCATCAAAAGATGTTCAGGGTCAAGGCTAAGCATTGGCAGATAAGCCAGATATGCAGCAAGGTGTTCCTGATCATGTGAAAGAGAATTAGAAAGCATGGAGGAAGATTAATGATCAATCAGTAAATACTTGGCAGAGTTCTGTGACTGTTGATGAGGCAGTGACAGTAGTGAGTTTGGAATGGTCAGAGAGAGCCATAGAACATGTGGAGACCGTACTGAAAGCGCCAGGAGTGATCTAGAGGACTAGGAGGAGATCTAGGGATAGAAGAAGATCTGGATGTAGGAGAAGTGAAGACACATCAGGAAGAGTTCTGATGGGTCAGAGCAAGTTTGGAGAACTCCTCTATACAGTATAGAAGTGATCAGATCAAATAGAACACATGGCAGATGGCCATATGTGTTAGGTACTAGAAAAAGACATATCTGGAAGGTACCAGATATAGATTAGAGAGCCTTGAAGCAGCAAGGGAAGCTAGAGGGAACTGAGGAGCATCCAGGGGAATGCTTGGAGAAATGAAGGATAGCTGTTCTTGATGATTTTGAAGAGATTAAGAGATTCTGGTTGGATTCAGAATTAGGAGATGATCTAGAAGTTTTGGTAAAGTCAAAGAAAGTGTGATCTCAATGAAGAGAATGCATCAGGGAATGCCAAAGGACATACAGAGGTGTTAGGAACTTGTTTGGATGCTGGCAGAAGAGCCAGAGAGTCTGATGAATATCTAATCGAGATCAGATATAATCTAGGAGGCTTGATCCTTTGTTAAGGGACAAGCAGTCTGGTAAGTGGCTAGATAGCCCCGTTGACTATGGGTGGATTGGATAGAGGTTTAGTAGGCATTGTGGTTCAGTTGGGGACTTCCAGGAGTAGCCAGAAGTCAGATATAGGTTTAAAAGAAGATATAGATTTAATTGTGAGGCAGATCTAGAAGAAGTGGTCAAGGAGGAGCATTAGTAGAGGCTGATGCAACTGGATACAAGGGAGATCTTTGAGGATGTGACCTGAAACACTCCAAGTGCTAAGGCCTGAACATATGGGTTAGAGCACTCCTGGATGTCTTCTAAGTGTCACCTTGGGCTGTGGCACCAAGGGTTTGAATGTGGACTTTAAGGGGTGAGTTTTGGGACCCCTGCCTTGCTAGCTAGGACTGGCTACCCCATACTAGGCCAAGGACTTGGCAACTTCTAGCCTTGCTTCAGGTAACTTATTAGAAGAAAGCTTTGAAGGGAAGATCCAGGATTTCAAAACTGGGGATCCAGTCCTGTCGCCTCAGGGGTTTATATATGAAAAGACTATGTACATATATGTACATGGGATCTAAAATATACTATACAATAACTAAATAAGAGTCCGTTATCATCCAATAAGAATACTCTAAGAATCTAAGAATAGATATAAGTCATAAAAAATTATGAGAAGCATACCATGCTGTCAAAGCATGTCATCATGACAAATAAGAAGCATCCTAGTGCATGAGGCTAGCATGCACATCTAATAAATAGTCATAGCCTTTAAGGCCGTGGTCATAAGAGAACCACATTCCAGTGTGGCAGATCTTGAGATAAATAAGATCTAAAGATAAGTATCAAATGGAACCCTTGATCCATGCTGCTGCTGCATGTCTTCATGTATAACCTTGCAATGGAAGAGAATCCCATGATTCTACAATAAATACCATGAGGAACCTGCATGGTGTGGCAGCATGCTGCAACCATGAGACATAAATAGGGTGACTTCCTGTAAGTCATAAAGAGGGGTAAGTCCTTATGACTCATAGATAGAGATCCTGAGTCAGGGAATAAGATTCCAGATCTTGTTATGACTCCAGAGAATAGATATAACATGAGATAGGCATAGCCATGCCATGAAAAACTGGTTAGGCAAGCCTAGACCCTTTGAGGAACAGCCATCCTATGACTGATATGACTTGCATAAATAGAGTTCCCTGATCATGTGATTATGCCAGTGATCTTTGATAAGATAAATAGGGGAGATAAGATAAGATGCTTCAGATAAGATACCCTGATAAGATAAAATCAATAGATAAGAGATTAGATAAGTGCTCACATAGGCACCCTTTGATAAGATAAGATCAGATAAGATCTTGCAGCCTGGCAAAACAAGTCTAAAAATTAAGGCCACTTGTTGTTTTGACATATAAATATAGCCATAAAGGCTACTTTTCTTGTATCATAATATGACCCAAGGAAGATCTGGAGACCTAGGAGCACTTCTGGGAGGCCAGATAGGTAACTCGATA
Organism: Austroboletus rostrupii; assembly: GCA_038089255.1. Classification (NCBI taxonomy): domain Eukaryota; kingdom Fungi; phylum Basidiomycota; class Agaricomycetes; order Boletales; family Boletaceae; genus Austroboletus; species Austroboletus rostrupii. Next base: position 17,548 of record JBBPKM010000089.1, read on the forward strand.
AGGAGACCATATGAACTCAATGAAAAGGATATGATTTAGGAAGATCAGGAATAGCCAAATGGATGATCCAGATGTTCAGGGGACTGGGAGAGCACTTAGAGAATGCTGAATGTGAATCATAAGAGAGTGATCAGATTGTGATCCTGATTCAGGAATAGAAGGAGGCTGGATGGCTCATAGAGAGCAACTGGTGAGAAGCATCTAGAGACAACCTAGGAATGGCTCAAGAGAGCCCAGGAGGGACCTGGAGGATGCCAAGAGCATACAGGGGCAGAGGGATCTCTGGTAGGAAGAGCAGGAGATAGCTATCTAGGAAAAAGTGCAGTGGAGCTTCTTAGGCAGGAACAAGTTGTAACAGTGGGCATCTACTGCCCAATACTTAGTTTTAACACCTTCATGCTGTTTTATCTATATTTCATATTGTATATTCCATTTACAATTTTTATACATTATACATCATGTGTAAAATTGTATAATTCACCACCTTCTATGATGGGAGTCACCCAAATTCAATACAGTATTAAATTCATTAATACTTCATAAGTGATGAGATAGTCAATGTAATACCCATAAACTTTTATAGGGCAAATATGCTTTAGAATGTCTTTTATCACCTTTCGAAGCAAGAAATCTTCTCTGTGTGATATATGTCCAGGACATTTATTTAGAGTATCTAAATATCAGAAAACCTGTCATGTCACCTACTGAAAAAACATTGTATGTAATAAAAACAAAAGCTGGCCAGCAGCTAGCCGAAAAGCCGTCACCATGGATGTAAACTCGCCACACCACTGGTAAATATTCCAAACGCCCCAACAATTTCATTTTTTTCAAAGCAATCTGTTTGTGTTCTCCCATCCACAGTGGGCCTGGCTGCGCAAATTTCCCCATTTTCACACGCTTTGGTTTCGTATTGGCCATGGTTGTTGCACACTGCATGCTTTTCCGAAACACATGCGACGCTGCCAGGCGTACAAAGAGAATGGGGAGCAAGGGTCCTATAATGGATATTTTTATCATAGGCTAGACGCGCCAACCTCTCGAATGGACTGGTACAAATGTCAGTCTCATTACGACATTGGCAAGCTTCTTGCTCACTCAGAGGAGTTAGGGTTCGGTGTTTTGGGAATAATCCCACCGGTTGGCACAGCCCTTTCATCGAAATTTGAACCATTATACCTGATGGATGTTACTTTTATCGCGACACGGCAATTGTCTCACTTACTTGAGATCGTTCTTACATGTGGGGCCATCGTCGTTGCAATCCCTGGCAACAGGGATGAATGCGGCGGAGACGAAGAGTGCCAGAAAAAATGCGACAAAGAGGGAAGATCTGAAAAAAAACATCTCGCAGAGATGTGGACCAGGGAGAGAAGTTTCACGTTTTATAGAGAGCCTCCACAGTTGTATATTGAAATTAATAAATTGCTCCTCAGTAATAGCTAATTGCTAGATCGATCTCACAATCGTAATGATGTGACTCAATTTTTTGACTGCTGAGCTGTACATACCAATTTGGGAAGGGGCTGTTATGCAGACGATTACTTGATCAAACTTCAACTCAAATTAGGCGATCCGCACACCGCATCCCATCACTGCTCCCAGAAACCAAGGTTATGACCAAAATGCTTCGGCAGGGTCGCGACTGAGATCAATCTTCGATATGTTGAAAGGCTTTTACAGGGAAGGAGATATACATTGCGGCTAAAGTCAACTGAGCCCAAATCCTAGATTGTCTGAAGAGTTACAGGAACTCACGCTGACGAAAAATATGGCACATCGGACCAAATCAGTGTCTGGGATATACATGCCACGTTTTGCAATCCGATTGCTGGTCGGGTGCAATCACGTCTGAACTTCGGGCACATCTACAGCCGAACACTTCAAAGCAGATTGACAGGTTGTCAGGACCTACCCAAGTTTCTGCGACTAAGACGAGCGCGAGGTAGCAGGCATAGCAAGGAAGTATACTGAAACTAAGGAGCCGTACATACATGTTACGAGCCTTTATATGCATATTGTACTGATCCATGTATGTCATACCATATCAAGATGTTTTCGAAAATGACAACAGAAATAATCGTAAAAATGATAAGCAAGAACGAAAAAAAAAAACTGAACCCAACCACTTTTCACGGCGAAAATTCTTGGAGAGGAGGAAATTCGAAAGCCGAATGGAACGCCTGCCGTGGCCTGCGGCTGGCGACACTGAGGAGAGCGGACAAGCAAACTAAACCACGCTCTATAAGGGGACCTACGAAGGTAGGGTACAGGGGAGAAAGGCGACTGACTATCTACGAGGCGGATCCAGGCTATATATATGGTACTGGATGTCAAAGTTACACCGAATCGGGAAAACTATTCTGAGAACGAAAAGAGAGATAAATTCAGGAGAGGCGAGGACACCAGACGGGGGAGGAATAGGTTCGCATACACACATCAGGGTCGTTTGACAGCTTGCATAATATGTGGTTGGTCGAGGTGCTGTAGCATGACGACGATGGAAGTCGGCAACAATTCCCAACCGTGTTCGAGGTGTGAGTGTTGCCTGATTCGGTAGCTTTCTTCCATTCGCATTCTTCACGTGGAAGCACATTCCAGTAGACGAGGTATTCAATATGTCTTCGACGATCACGCGAATCGATGATCCCTTCTATCTCTTGTTTTTCCTCATTTACAACAAGATCGGGTGGAGGCGGGATGATTCCGACCAGTCTGTTTGGCAATAATCGGTGTAAATAAATAGATATTGCTCCACCTCTTTATTCATTCGCTCACTTTGTCCGTCTGTCTCCGGATGCAAAGCCGTTGACGTATTGGCTTCGATTTGTAATAATCATTTTATAGCGAGGACATGAACAAAGAGACGAATTGAGAGCCACAGTCAGAGATGATCTTCCTGGGAGTTCCATCATGGGTTTGAAAATGTGATCGCGAAAGATCGTAGCGACACCCTGAGCCGTAATAGTATAGTTTACCGGAAATAAATGTATCATCTTGGAAAGTGATCGACAACAATTAAGATCGCGTTTTTCCCATTCAGCTCCGGTAACGGTTCGATAATGTCGACTGAGACAACTTCAGAAGGGTATGTCGGAGCATCATGGGGAATATCTTTACATATTGATGCAGTCGATACGGCGGTTTTTGCTGTGGATAGTCGAATAAGTCATAATAAGTGACCAATTTGTCAGTGATTTTCATTGACACCTGAAGGCCTGAAACACGGCCGAAAAAGTCTGACCAGCCGAGTCGACACTTACGTAAGAACAGATTGCGCCTAGGAAAATGCATATACAGTCAACTATCTCATAGTTCGTAACATCAGGGAGCCCCTTCCATTATGTATTATGAGATTCTATGCATGGCAACATTGTCATGCTGAGTGTGACCACTGTGACCATGTAATCCATATGAGACAAATCTACAACAACAACAACAGCCAGAGGAATCAAATTGTGCATGTATATATATATGATATCATTGGAAAGGATAGCTAAGTGAAGAATTTTAAGAATTTGTCAGAGTAGAATGAACCATGTACTGATCAAGTATATCCTATTTACAAGACATAAAAGATTCCATAAGCTGCAAGATAACAAAGCTGTTGCTGAAGTGCAGAAAGGTCAAGATGGTTGGCATCAGCATTTTGCAGGCATAAAGTGTTGAGTTGAGCACAGAACTCAAGGCCCTTATTTGGTTTTATTCTGGGTTCCAATTCAGTCTCAGAATCATCTTCTGCAATATTTGTTGATCCAGGTAATTCTATCAGGCTTTGTTTCTTGCTTCTTTTCACCTCTTTGATAATTTCATCATCACCACCAGGATATGCATATGGAGTATGGCCTATTACTTTCTTCTCCACAAGGTTTATAAGTTCCTTGAGTATTGGTCAGGTTTCTTGGATATGCTTTTGCTGACAAAGATTGTCAACAAGATTTTTTAGCTCATTTTCAATACAGTTAACTTCAGGGAGTGGTACAGGACATGAGTATGGTGTTACAATTTACCCTGGATAGGGTGGAGTGCAGCCTTTCAGAGACTTGACCTCCAGAGCAATTCAAGTAGAGACTGGATATCCCATTAGCATATATGCATGAATGGAATCTGAGGACAAAGGAATAGAGTTTAATGAAGAATTCATTAGATATGCATGCCATATGGATATGCCAGGAGAATTAAATTACAATAGGTGTTGAAGACATTTTCAGGAAGCAAGATACCAGAGGCTGAAGATCAGGCCTTGGTTAATGGATCAAGGGGAATCGGATGAGGATCTATTAGAGCAGAAGTAGGGATAAGGGAGAATCAAGCTAAGGTACATGAGTAGGTGTCTAGGATTTATATACTACAGAGAGATCCAAGAAAGAAAGTGTTCAGATAAGAGACAAGTCAGGAATGAGTCAGAGATAGCAAATAAAGGATCAGGGTAAAGGGGAGAACATGGATCAGATAAAAAAAAAGCAGAATAAGAAAAGAAACTACAGTGAGCAACAAAACTGTTGCAATGCCTTCGTGCACAAGCACATGGACAAATCATGTTTTGATTTGGTGAAGACATATATTGTACATACTCTTGGCTACAACTTCGCCTCCAAGGTCATGTGATTTGGATCAGCCGTTCCCACAATATACCTTAATCAAACCAGGCTACTCATTGCAACAGTTTTGTTGCTGACATAGAAAAATACAAAACTGGTATGTTCTGACATAATATTATCTAATCCAAAGATCATGTGATGTACAA
>JBBPKM010000090.1:0-22110 GCA_038089255.1 Austroboletus rostrupii
GGAGAGGAATGTGGAGGCCTGGAATGGGTGACTCCGGGTCTCTAGGTAATGGTATCGAACGATTACTCCGGGGGGTTGAGTTGGGCGGAGAAGACGCGGAGGAAGTGGACGTCGAACGTGAGAGGGACGGTGTTCGAGTGCGAGCCGGCGGCCGACGCACGGCAACGTTACGATACTTGCTGATGGGTGAGGGCTGAGGCGACACGTGGTTTCCATAGAAAACTAAGAACGCAGAGGAAGACCCACCTGCGGTTCAGAGCGCAAAGAAAGAGAGTAATCGTACAAGTCTTTCTTTTGAGGGGAGGGTTCGGGTGGCGGCGGTGGCGGCTCTGGTGAAAAAGGAGAGCTAGCACGACTGACCGACTCTAGAGCGTCGACCAGAGACATATCCTCCTCCTGTGGTGGTAAGTATGCCTCTGGGACGCTGTTAGTGCTCTCCTCTGGAGGGTTCTCTGGATCGGTGTTCTCGTCCGAATCATGGGGCAGCGATGCGATGGCGCTCACGTCAAAGCTCCTCTGTGGTAGTCGACCAAACGACCTTGATGTGGACGACTTTACCGAGGCAGAACGAGACGCGATTGAGGTTGCAAAGCGGACGGTGCTGGACGTGCTAGACTGCAGACGGATGGTGGCATTATGGGATGAGGCAGCTGCCGGTGTCGAATGTACTGGTGCGAGTTCGTGGTCGTCGTCCGTGGTCGTTTGATCGGATTCGGTGTCGGGCAGGACGGAGTGCTCAAAGGTGGGCAAAGATGGTAGCGAGGATGGCTCCCTCTCGTCCTCGATTCGGCGCCATATTCGTGATGGCGTTTCGTACAGCGCGGCCATGCTAACGGCGGGCTGAACTTGCGTTAAAGGACGAGCTTGAGTGTACCCGGTCCCAAACGCACTCGACGGGCGTTCGTTTCGTTCACGTGACCGCGTTTTAAACACGCATATTTTAACCCTATGGAAGATAACTAAGTAGTGCATCATAATAACACCACTGTCTACAGTCCGCGAATAGATAACCACCGTACACATGCCTCCGAATATGGATTTAAAGTACAAACAACAGGGCCGGGACACAGTTCGAATCAATCGACTGGTTTAGTAAGGCTTGATCTCTAGTCGAATCTAACAAAACAGACCGAGTCAATGAAGAGTCTATTTTCGACGACGGCACATACCTCGGAGATAATTTCGCTTATTGGAACAGCAAGCTCCTGAGCATACTGCACCATCTTCCTCGGTACCCTATCCCGGCAATTCTGGCAACTACCAGCCTTCCTCACCATACTTTCAATCCACTCCGGGTTCATCAGGGCCTCCGCACACGGCCTCACTCGCAGAACGTCGATGACGCTGTCTTGATAGCTCTTGAGAGATAGACGTGGCACCCCATTCTTCCTGCAAAACTTGCAGTCGAGCGGTGGGAGTGGGAACAACGACCAAAGTCGAACAAGCTGAGACATGGCTTGTCCACAGCTTGCATGGTACTTGACCAAGCGCTGATAATCCGAACCTGAAATGAAGTCTAGCTCTGCAACGTATGCAGGTTCCCAAATTGCAAAACGCAGCATATACCGAGCGGCTACATTTGTCTCCAGTCCTGCTCTATAACGGCATGCGATGGCAAAGACGCGCATGGGTTCCTGTTCTAGGAATTCGGAGGTGGTTATCATCTTGACGATGAACTTGCCTACGGATCTCATGTCGTACTTGTCGGCGGCATCGAGGACCGACATGACAATGTCCAAGTTCGACAGGACGGGTGTCTCGGAGTCATAGACGGGAGAACAGAGACTGAGCAGCTTCCGCAAGACGAGACTGTTCTCGGCCACGGGTATGACTGGCAGCCCACACTTGATTTGATCGGCTGCCTTATCGAGCGGACAGGGTTGCGGTAGCCCGAACATGTTGGCAAAGAAAGGAGATGCCAGCGACAAGAGAAGCTTGTAGAAGCGAAAGTCGACATTGTCAGAGGTTCGGAGAATCACGTCTGCGTTGGCTCGATCGAAGGGGGCAGCAGCATCGACAGGTCCCTGATAGTCGTGCATGCTGTTGGTGGAATGCACGGGGGACCCGGGCTCGGAGTCGAACATGGTGGGAGAGAAAGGCACGATGTGATAGTCGCATAGGCTGGCCATACCGAAGAGGGTGGCAGACACGGCAACCGATTGATTACCAAGCTCGGCTTAGCCTCAGGAAAGCTGTGCAAGCCATACCCCTACATATACAAAAATACCCACGATATATCGCGTCACCCGCTTGTCAGCCCGCCCGCAGCTGAGCGCGACAGTCTACATATACTATCTACGGTTGCTAAGCTATCAATCAAATACGCCACCCCGCGGCGCTATGATGCCATCTCAAGTGGAATCTGCACAAAACTATCCGGTTAGAATCAACAACGAAGAAGGTCGGTATATACGCACGTCCGCAAGTGCCTCGTTAACTGCCTCTGCGAACTTCCGCACGAAGTCCAACATAATTGGTTGTGACTTTCTCTGACAGGCTGCGCAGTTGCGCGCTTTCTGAAGTGCTTTACGCACGTTTTTGTGCACGGCGGCCGCGCAAGGTGTCTCCTGTAATGCAGCAAGCGTTTCTTCCATATACTCTGCCCACCACTCCCGCGCGTACGTCCCGTGCATCAAAAAGCGTGCGTCTGGTCGATGTGCGCACATACAGAAGTCCGTCCACCACTTGAAGAAACCATAGCTTTCTTCCTTCTGCAGCCAGGAAAGGTTGTTTCCAAGCGCTGAGACAGCGTGTGCGCATTTTGTGCGGAAAGTCGCAAGACTCGAGAGGTACCCTTGGCTGATGTATTTCGAATCCCCGGGCGGTGCCGGTTGGAGCAAGAGACAGGTAGCTGCGGCTCTTGCCTCCGGTTCGTAACGAAAACGGCAGGCGATAGAAAATACGTGCAGTGGATCCTTATCCAGAGTCGAAGGTATGAGTAACATTCTTCGGATCCTTTGTTCCACCTCTTCCATCCCGTACTTGACAGCTGCCTCCAATACTCCTTCTATGTCTGCCGTGCTCTCCAAGTGGGGGTCTTCAATCGGAGCAGGGTAGCAGAATCTCAGAAGCCCATCCAATGTCTGATTGTCTTCGGTAACTGGAATAACTTGGAGACCATAATACAGTTCCTCGTCCGGACTCCTTGTTTCTGGTTGGGGAAGGTCGAACATGGAGTCGAAAAAAGGTGATGCAAAAGCCAGCAAACAGCGGTATACTTGGAAATACATGTCGTCTGACGAACGAAGGACAATGTCTGCCTTTCTGGAATTGAATGGAGCTGCGGCATCTCTATGCATAGTGGATTGGCTTGAGGATAGATGAAGGTATGTGAAAAATGTTGTTGGGTTTTGCGCTCCGTTCGGGTTTTATGGGTAGGGTCGGGGTAGGGCACACGGTTGCAGCAAGCTTAACTATATATCGTTAACTCCCGCGTTCGTCTCAGATCTTCCCCTTCAGTGGGCGTTAGTGAATACACTATGTCTACATTTGCTACTGTCCCCACAGTTTGTCTATGCGTAAGTTGCTGAAATTTTTCAGCCACTGATAAGATCCTCGGGCTCGGGGAACCAAGATCAAGGCTCCGAAGTCAGAGCAAAAAAAAGGCATCCGTCAATGGTAAAATATTGTCTACTCTCTGGACGACAGCGAACATGAGCTTTCCCATGTTCCAAAAAAAGGATACCTCAGTTTTCTCTTCGATCTTGAGTGCAGAAACCTGCCTTCTGTCTACTTATCCCCGTGGATTTATGTAGTAGCAATAAATTACGGCAGGTCAACTGACCCAGAGGGCCAACTATTCCCAGTGGCCAAAACTGTTCTGCAACCAGGTTACACGGCGCCACCACCCGGTGCACCCTTGGCAACACTTTTTTCGACCTCCGATTGTCTTACATACCAATTTCGTAACACAGCAAAAATTGGTCTTCAAGGCTATTCCTCGCGAGTGAACTGCCCCTTGCATCCAAATATGGCAGGCAACTTATATGAAACACCACCGAATTTTGCATGACTCTAATTGAACTCTCCATGAACATCGTGATCACCTCTGTGGAAACTAATTATGGACCAATTGGTACAAGACATCTTAAGTATTTTTTGTGAGCCTCTCGTTAACCTCTCGCCGACCACCTGCACATATGGTGTAAAATTATTCCCGCGATTTTCTCGCCCGTGCGATGGATCGTGCGCGTTTTTTTCTTCTCCTCACAGTTTTTTCATTCTTCCGTCATAATATTTTCTCTCGTCGTGGATCTTTTTCTCGCGCAGCCTTTTCTTTACAGCGACAGCACAGGTAAGTACCCATCGCCCATACCATGTTACCACAACGCTGAGTGACAGTACTAACGTCATCTGCCGGCGACGATATCGACAGCATGGACTCCCGCCATCACGAGGGCGAGAGGCGCAACGGAGCAACTGCCACCACAGTGACGACGAGGGGGACGCAACGGTCACGACTCACGATAGGTCGTGACGGTAAGGCTGAGGGGTGCAACAGCACGCCCGGCACCACGACGAGGGCGAGGGATGTGTAGTGATGCAATCGCTACGACGGCGAGGGTGCAACGATGCACCCATTACCACAACCACGACAACAAGGATGAGGGGGATCCAGTGACCATGACGGTGATGTTGGCAAGGGTGAGGTGGCCAGAAGAGCACCTACCACCATGGCGATGACGATGAGGAGGCGGGCATAATGTCCATAGCGGATCACGATGGCAAGGCCGATGGACACAACAGCGGGTCTGCCACCACAGTGATGCGACAACGAAGAGCCGAGGGTGGCATTACCACTGTGATGTACTGGGCAGGAACAGTTGCGCAGCGCAACACTTGACACCACCGCCACCACTACCGCCGCCACCATTGCACGACATAAACATAGATTGTATGTAGATACATATTACATTCCCGGTCATGCGATTTATAAGTGCATTCATTGTGTGAGGGAGAAACCGCGACAAGCGAAAAAAAGTGCACAATCTGTGGAAGGTGAAAAAAAAGAACGCACGGGAATAAATGTAGATATTACACCATACTGAATGGAGGCATTTCAGGAGCGGAGGTCGGGATGAGGCAAAAGTGAGGCCAATGAGAGGCTACATTGAGGCCATGACCTATTGCTTCCGAGAAGTGCTGCCTGAGGTGTCCCAGTCGTGGGGAAAAAGCTGCTGCCTTATAGAACTAGTTCTCGGCCCGGCCAGACATTACTTGAACAGTGTAATCTCCATTCAGCCTCCCTACCTCTGTGGCTCATTGTGGTGACCTAATTCCATTCCATGATGTGTGCTTCGAGTCAGCAATGACATCTTAGGGCCCAAGTCTCAAATTTTCACCCATGTCTCACCATATCTGAGCATGGGTGTGCACACAACCTGTCAAGCGTGCGCCTCCCGGGTATGTCCACACTCCCAATGCTGCGAAAAGGAACCGGCGCCCCGTCTTGTCAATGTCCATATGCTCAATTGAACAGGTTGGATGTCAGGGCCAAGTGGGCATTGGATATGCCGTGGCCTTACATACTGACAATCAGCAAGTTTTGGGGCATGATGTTAGGACTACCTGAAGCCTGAGACCCAAAGACAAGGCCTAGCGCTTTATAAGAGTATATCTTCAGGGGGCTTGGCAATCACCGATAGCGATGCTCGAGAGCTGGAGGCATATAAGAACTGCTAATATTGGAGATATCAAGACTAGGGTACAGTCGACAACTACCTAGTCTATACTGCATTATAGACAAGTAAGAATGGAAGACATACCTCAAGTGTATGTTTTACAAGGACGAGGATAGCCCAGTCAAGGTCCATAACGCTTATAATGTCCGAGATAAGGTGAAATGTAAGTCTAGGATGCGCCCAGACTGTGACTAGATCGGAAATAAAGGGGAAAGCATTTTAGAGCGTAACACACGATAAATATCCTTCAGATTCCCGCAGTAGGACCGTGGGCATACTTAGTACTAATGACAGAAGTCATTCTGTAATCCGCGGTCGTTTCGCTCCGAATCGCGCTAGCACAGCAAATAGTACGTAAGTTTTCTTGTTCGACCCTGACGTAGTCGCAGTTAAGACTAGTGCTCCATCTCCCACCGACAATAGATTTCTAGAAAGACATGAATACTTGGGGGATGTAAGTCAAATCATATACCCTGCCGTGTTGCATTTCAAGCCAGCTCCGTCAGAGCGATGCGTTCACCAAGATCCATGCTCACGTCTATTTATGTAGAGTCTCGCCCGGTCCGTACCTCGCGATCCCCAGGCCACCGCACTTCCGGGATCTCGCCGACCAGTTCAACTACCGCATTTCTTTTCGCAGCTCGCCGTACTGGCTATGCTGGTCATCTGAAAAGGATATCTCACGTCCTCGAGGGAAAAAAAATACATAATATATATCAGCTGACGTTGCCGATATCGTTTAGAGAGGTTATTCTGTTACTGAAAAATTCTATCGGCCTTCACATCCTCAGTTTTGTCTCTGGTTTCGCCGGCGCCCTTGACCTGGGCACACCCACCGTAGTGTTTATTCACAGGATTCCGACACGTCGTCGCATCCGCATATTTCCATCCATTTTGTTAGACCCTTGCTCAAATAACAGGTGACAGACTCAGCCGGTCGCATGTTGGAGCGTCGAGTCGTTCATCGAAGAATCATGGATCAGTTGACGTACTCTACGTACTGTGTATACAACATATAATTTATATACTCCTACATACAGAGGGTGCATGTCGCCATTAACGATGTTTGCTCCGTATACACCACCCGATAACCGGTCCCATCGAGATTCAGTGCCGTCCCAGGCTGGACAACATCACTCCCCCACTTCTCTCCCTGAAGCATCTCCTGCCCGCAGAGGCATTGCTCAACTGAAAGCACATTTTCATGACAGATTCTGTATATTACTCATGTATAAGACGCCCAAAGAAAAAGCAGCCCACCGAAAATCTGCAGTCGGCCAGGGTTTTTCATTCATCCATTCTTTGAGCAAATATGCGTGGGCGTGTATCCACGTATGATCGAGAACAGTTTATGGTGGTAAGAAGTCATATTTGCCTCGACGCCAGGTAAGTTTCTTTTTTTTTTTCGCTGTTAGGTCATACCACTCAATTTCAGTGGTATCATGTTTATACTTGTGAGTACACCACGCCAGAAAACGGGGCACGAGAAATGTGAATTGGGGTATTTAAGTTTCCCAGCTGGTGAGCGCTGCACCGTGGTGAATTTAGGAAATTGAGTGAATGCTTATTCTCGGTCGCTGTGGTACGCTTATCGCTCCGTGTAGAGGATTTCACAAATTTTCGATACGCCTAAACGTCAAATGACTTTGAGTGTACATGTAAGTACGGGGCGTACCTCCGTTGGTTCGGCCCAGGGTAACGAGTTGAGGTGTGCAGCATATATATGACCCTAGATCAAATGTATATTCGTACCGGCCAGGTCGTTGGAAATGAACGACAGCTCGACTATTCCCTATGATGGGCCCTTTTTTCCCGACGCGCTTCAACTGTGTAGCTTGACGATGGCGTCTGACACTGTTTTTCATGAGAAATAATTGTCAGACATCTCAAGGCTCAGCGCTCAGGTTTCAGCCTTCAGGTAGCAACTGAAAACATTGACAGGTAAGGTCCGTTAGGTTGTGTATAAAACGGAAGTGCAGCATCGTTAACATGGTAATACATAGACGCAAAATAAACAATAAATTGAGCAAAATTCTCCCAAGCTTACAGTGAACAAGAGCATGCATGCTAGTCATCTTCCTCATCTTCATTTTTGAAATCTGTGTCCATTAATTGGCTGCTGGAACCGACATCCGAGTACCGGTGCATTCTCTGCCTCTTGACATATTGTGATGATTGCTCGTCCTTGCGACGCATGTTATTTGACAAGCGGGATCTAGGTAGAGCACGTTTCGGTCTCGAGTTTAAATCCTGAAGGGAAACCGGCTGCTCTTCTACTTTTGGGAGGAGGTTCTGGTGACTTGTGTGACCGACACTTCGAGGGGGCGTCGCGTCACACAGATGGTCGTTTCTATGCACAATAACGAAGTTGGTTTAGTTGTTCAACTACAAATACATATCTGGGTGCTCACCGTGACTGTGCTTCGTGGTATTTTCTCTTGAGAGAATCATACTTCCTGCGTAATTCAGCCACTTCCTGTCGAGCTTCTTCCTCTTGCACGATGGCGGCGCGCTTTTCTGATACCATGCTGTCGATCGCACGCTTGTAATCTGCGCACCGACGGCGAAGATGTTCATTCTCTTTGACGAAGCCCTCGACACGTTGCTTCAAGGCTTCAATTTCCACTGTCATTGCTGCGACAGAGGGAATGTCCATATATATCTTGCGCACGGAAGGCAGGATGAAATCATGGTATTTAGGGGGAACGAACGAAAAATCGGGTATGGCTAGAAAGGGGTCAGTCCTACTGTGTCAGTGGTGTGATGGTGCACAACCTATGTGGAATGCCTTGCGACAGGTAGGACACGTGGATTTGAGCGCGTCAGCTCCAGAATTTATGTGGCAGCGTAGGCATCGCTCGCAATGGACGTGGCCTGGGTATAGTTGGTGGTGGTGACGCGCATTAATAGACATAAGACGAACCACAGGGGATAGAAACCGGGTTGCGTAGGACGTCGAGGCAGATGCCACACTCAGCCATGGAACAAAAACAAGGTACGCTCGTTGTAAAATAGGCTCACGTGATCGCGTCTGATCTTAACAGGTACAAATAAGTATGGGCCCAAACTGGGTATGTTAGACTCGTCAATATTAGCCAACTTAAACTCTGCCTCGCTTTCCCCGACCACCATCATTATTACCACTGTGCTACTGCGACTAACGCCTCCGCCCGCATTATAGCGGTCGGATTCTCACTGCTCAGCTTCTGGAGTTTGGTCGACACTCTGCAGACCTTACGATCATTTTACTTCACTGACTTTTGAATGTCAAGTCCGCACAATTCACCTTTAACCTCCGCTCGTCCATTATCTAGGTCCTCGTCGCGCGGTTCTCTTCGCTCCGCGCGTGCATCGAGTCCGGCAATCTCACTGAACGATCCAGGTATTTTTCAACGTCGCTCACTGTGAATTGTTTGTCACTCCCAGTCTATCCGGTTCGTTCTATTTCATGCAGTGACTGTTCGGAATCAGATGTCGACCTTGAAGCATACTATTCGACAGCAGCAGGCTCAATTACACAATCTAGAAAACATTATTCTACGTGGTCCGCGTCCACTCCCCCCAGGCTTTATGGCATCCTCCAACCATGTATCCCACCCTTCCGACGATGTGCTTGATATCAGTTCTCCCCCCTCCTCTTACAACGTCAACTTTACAACCCCCAAAATGAAGCGTAGATCTAGCTTCGATGTACTGCAAGGGTTAGCGGGCCGCGAGTCGAGTCTTCCCTTGCCTCGGCGTGAGAGCGCGACGTCAAGTTTCAAGGCTGAAGGCATTCCTGAAGGCATTCCAGTAGAATTTGGAAATCTTTCAAATACCCGAGAACCCATCAAGCGGATTTCCAGCCCTACTCGTACTTTGAGTCGTGCGTCTTCACCGGTCAAAGGCTAGAGTCCTTCACTGACTGAAGATTCAACCGCATTAATGAATGTTATTTCACCAGGTATACCCGTTTCTTCAGTCGGTTAGTCATCTATCTGTATATTTAAGAGTCCTGGCTTAACACTTCAACTCCATAGGGAATGCTCGGGCACTAGCTGATGACGGCCTAACCCCGAGCCTGAGCCGGACTTCTTCTCAAACACCCCCAGGATCCCCGCTACTTAACAACAGTTCTACGAATCCAAATTCATCTTCTCTTCAAGCACCAGCGTCACCAAATCGTCGGTTCTCACTTACACCAGGGGGGACGTCTAAAGTCCTAGCTGATCTTCAGACCGGTGTTATCAACGCAAGAAACGCTCTCGAAAATACTAAAACTCAGCTCCGTCTGTCACAACGCACGGTTGCACAACTAACACGTCAGACGGAGGATTTGAAAGAAAGCAGAGAGCGGCTTCGACTGGAGAATGAAGGTTTGAACAATGTCGTCGCGCGCAAAGAGCGGTTACTTCAAGAGGTATGCATGTCTGTATCTCTATATTGCTAGTCTTATACCCGTTCTTTCTGAAGGTTCTCGAAAGAGCGCGAAAGGCAGAAGCAGAAGCTGCTACTCTGAAGTCTCAGCTCAAAACGGAAACAACGACCTCGAAGCGATCGTTGCGCGAAATGGAGGCCGCCTTGGCAGAATCAACTGCGCTATCTCAGAAGTCGGAACGAGAGTACATCACATTACGGGACAGCATCAAAAGCATGACCGAGAGCTGGAAACACGACACAGATCGACTCAGAGATGAGATGCGAAAGCGGGAGGACAAACTAAAGAAAGAGGCGGAAACGATTGGCAAGAACTACAAACAATTAATAGAGGAGGGCAAGGTAGCTCAGGATACACGAATGGAGGTGAAAGAACTTCAGAACGACGAATCCAAACTTCGCAAGGAAATTGAGGATGAATTTCGCCAAGATATTGGGCGACTCAAAGCAGATATTGAGAGTCAATCTCTCTGTAGTAATGAAGCTGTTGAAACCGCCAGGCGAGTACTTCTCACCCTGTCCTGCAGGTGATTGTTGATAATAGAATCAGGATTCTTGCCGCTGAATTGGCACGGCTGCGCCGGCTTATGCAATCGGGTGCCGGATCACCACCACCAAAGGCCGACTCCGATAACATGAGCACCAACTCGTAGGTTTTGCTTTTTCTCCCCGTGCAAGTGTTGTTGTTTGAACGCTTGCATTTGTGGTTTTTTCATGAACGGTTGTCAATTCATGTATCCGATACACTCGTTTTCTACACACATACGGCGTTTGCTTGTTCCATAGCCAGGATTTCTGCTATCTATTAACAACCTAAATCTCTGCATATTGAGTAATGGAGGTGATATCGTGAAACACTAGTTAAATGTACACCGAGGATGTTTCGAAAATCACATGCCAGGTCTCGTTGAGATCCGGTGATCCGGCTTAACCGTTAATAGCCGATTCCGGGCGGGAGGCTACATAAACTTGATATATCACTCTCCCCACTTTCTAAACTCGCTGTCCCCCGCGAATTATGGCCACCATTACTACCCCAATAACTGAAATGTTTGGGATCAAACATCCCATTCTCCTTGCAGGTATATAATATGCAAACGAAGCATGTCTCTCCTGTAACTCACCGTTGCTTGCTAGGTATGAATGTGGCTGCTGGGCCAGAGCTTGCAGCGGCAGTCACCAACGCTGGTGGATTGGGTGTAATTGGCGGCCACGGGTACACCCCCAAGGTCCTTAGGCAACAGGTACGAGCGCCTTCTGATCCAAGACATGTTTGTTTACCCGGGCTACCAACTTAACAGATAAAAGCCATCAAGGAGGACTTGAAGAACCCCAACGCTCCTTTCGGTGTTGATCTCCTCATCCCACAGGTTGGAGGCAGTGCGCGCAAGACGAACGTATGCTATGTATTTCTCCCTCGTGTGTCATTATTCACGTGGCACTAGTACGACTATCAGAAGGGTAAGCTTGACGAGCTACTCGATGTTATCATCGAAGAGAAGGCTAGGCTCTTTGTCTGTGCTGTTGGTGTTCCACCTCCACACGCAGTCGAAAAGTTGCACAAGGCGGGGATACCTATCATGAACGTGAGCGGTATACGACGTTGCCGGACTAGAAATCTCATTGTCTCTGTAGATGGTTGGACATCCGAAGCATGTCGCTAAGGCATTGGCTGCGGGAGTCGATCTGATCTGTGCTCAGGCTGGTGAAGGTGGCGGGCACACTGGCGACACGCCTGCAACGATTCTTATCCCTGCATGTGTGGACGCAGTCAAAGGTCACAAGTCGCCGCTCACAGGAAAACCTGTGTACGTTATTGGCGCTGGCGCGGTGTATGATGGCCGAAGTCTTGCTGCCAATTTATCATGGGGAGCACAGGCTGTGTGGGTTGGAACGAGGTTTGTCGCAGCCAAGGAGGCGAGTGCGCCCAAGGCGCACAAGGAGGCATTGTTGAGCGCGGGATATGAGGATGCAGTGACCACATTGATCTACACCGGCCGTCCCCTGCGAGTGCGCAGAACTCCCTATGTGGACGACTGGTCTGTTCGCTTTTACCTTTTTCACATGCAATTACTTACGTTACTCAGGAACAACAACCGGCAAGAAGAAATCAAGGCATTGACGTCGAAGGGCATTCTACCTGCCGATCGGGATCTCGAACTACACCCGGAGAAGTCAATCGAAGCTCGGGCGTGGCTCATCGGACGGGTTGCTGCACTCATTCATGACGTCCTTCCCGCGCAACAGATCGTAGACAACATGATATCGGAAGCTGCAAAGATTTTACAGCATAATGCTTCACTAGTTACGACCAGGTCGAAGCTATAGCTGCAGTTGGCAGACGATACCAGCGATGTAGGTATGGACTGGTAATATACATGGCATGCAAGTAATTATTCGACGTATTTTTGATTGGGAGTGGAGGTTTATAAGTGTTGTACGTCGTGCGCACAAGTATCATGACAGCTGGAATTGCGTCTCATCATGTGATCAAATTACACGTGGCACGTGCAATAACGCGGGTTTCTTCCGAGGCGCTCCCAAGCTGCACAATGCCACTTCCAAGTACGCAGGAAATCGAGTGTGTTATCGTGGACACTCTCACACGCGCACAGGAGAACGGTCGACTCGGGTAGGAAATCTACGTGTGCACGCATAATCTGACGCCCATTTTAACGCGCTTCTATTGCAGTCAACTGACCGTGCGCATCGTACGCCAAGAACTAACGACACATTTTAATCTCGAAGAAGATATTTTGTGCAACGGAAAATACAAATCCTTTATCAAGGAAACCGTGCGTGCCACTGTGGTGAGCGCACACTTGCGCCATTATTGACGCGCGCATATCGAGAAACGACATCGTGAACTGAGCTTAAACTAGAGCAGACTCGAAAGCGCGCCGGATGGAGCAGAATTACCCCAGCCCGAAGCACTCAAGAAAGCAACGTCGGACGGCACCTCAAAGGGTGCCCCGCGCCGACGTAAATCGGTGAGTCACCTCACTTTGCGTATTTAGCCCCAATGACAACATGTTGGCACAGAAGGTACAGGCACGGATGGAAGAGAAACTCCCAGGGGATGCCGATGTTTCTGAAAGTGAGGAACCACGATCGAAAAAAGCGTCTGGGCGTTCGGGACCCTCCAAGGTGAAATCTTGTCACGTTGTTTTGACGGAACGATCTAACCATCCACAAGCCGATTAAACCCGGTAAAACATCAAGGAACGCAGAAAGCGAGATGAAATTCAAGTCCAAGGTTGGTCTTCCTCACATTTGCATGCCGCTTATCTTCACGGGTTGCGATTAGGCCGTTATCGAATCCTCTGATCATGAAGATGTACCAGGATCCGGGCTGCAACAATCTACTGATTCACCAAAGAAGGGTGAAATACATGTGAAATCGTCGCCTTCAAAGCAAAAACAGGTATATTTATTAAAATGGTTCGTGTGCATTTTGGTTCATGCACACGTGCAGCGGAAGAATGTAAAGGAGAAAGTCTCGGACGTGGAAGCGGATACTCGAGATGGTGCCGACCCATCCAGTTCCAGTTCCACGCCCGAACCTGAAACAGTGTCATCTCCGAAACCTGTGAAAGCAAAGGAATCGACGAAAGATTCCGTATGTATTCGCTTGCCTTTTCAGTCAGGGTCTGCTGAAATGATGTAGATAGAATCCGAGTTATCTTCAGTCATAGATGAACCACCGAAGAAACGACAGAAGAAACAAAACAAGGTACGCTGCATGTGTCACTTGATTTTGTCTGCTCAATGCCAGTCTACAAAGCCTCGGAAAGAGGGAACCAAACGAGGAAAGAAGGAAACATTGTCTAAAGACGAAGAAACGGTGAATAAGCTCAAGGTAGTGTATGGTTATTCAGGGTAGGTTCTTGGGTTAACAGGATCTCTTCAGGGCATAGTAGTCGCTTGTGGTGTACGTAAAGTCTGGAAGAAGGAATTTGACGGATTAGACAGGCCCTCACAGCAAATAAAACGACTTCATGTGATCCTTAATGATCTTGGCATGACGCCACGGTATAGCTTGGAGAAGGCGAAAGTGATCAGAGATCGCAGGGAGTTGGCACAAGAACTCAGTAAGTATCCCTATTGTCATTTTGTAATCCTGGACTTGAAGAATTATCGTTACATTCAGAGGACGTACAAGAATTTGAGAAGACGGTGAAGAAGGGTGGAAAAGAACACCACATGTCATCCGAATCAGAAAAGTCCGTGGATGAAGGTAACGATGTTGCGGATGTGCCCGCGCGAAAAAAGGTGGGTGATGTGAGAATCAATCCGATCAAAAGATGAGAACATTTTTTTCAGAAAAATGCTCGGGCGAGCATTATGGCTTTTTTGCAGGATCAGAGCGACGAGGAATGATGTAGCCAATCCATTTTTTGCATAGGAGGGGATAGCTTTGAATATGGAAACCACAAAGGTGTAACCACTCTGGGCTACTTAGGTCCCATAACTAGTACATATACCGTCTGGGATACTGAACGGTGTACATTCAGTATTTCCGCTTTTTGGCTGAACGACTAAGCGCGGTGGTCTGGTCGTTTCAAAAGGTTCGTAGCAAATTTTTGACATATAGATTTTGTGGAGAGTCGGGGTCGCTCGTTGTACAGCCTGAGCAAACTAGACTAGAAATCATGAGCACTAGCATGCAGCGGGGCCGGCAAAGTCTTTCCGACTGTGGAAGCACGATGTACCGTAATCTAGTCTCGTGACGAACAGATATGTGAGACAGTTTTTATGGGAAGATAAGGCCAAGCGTCCTGGCCTGCAATGCTTAGGCCTGGGCGTGGGATGCCAGACCAGTCGCGTGACGTACTCATGCGACCAGCGTGGTCACACTCTCCTCTGGTACAGAATGGGAGATATACTCGTCGAGTGTCCCATCCATCTCGATACGGTTTCCATACGAGATATACGCATCCTCAAATGCGGTGACTCTACAAATCAGTTCCAGTTATACTTTGGTAGACGCTGACGGGATGCGTTTGCTTTTCGGCAGGACATGGATTCTGTGAGCCCTGTCTAGAGGGACATTATGGTCACCATAGACGCGCGGGAACACCCCCTTCATGCCCTTCGTGTCGCCAGCTGGTCAAACGCAAAGATGTGATCTCTCTCTTTCTTACCCCTGCCCAACCGGGGACAGCTTTCAGCAGCCAGCCGGCGACGGCCGATGCTCCTCACGCACGGTTGACCAGGGAACTCGACGAAGTGAAGGCAGCCCATGCAAATTGCTCGCGGCGATTCGTGGATTTACAAAATGAAATAGATGCATTAAGTCAGCAAGGTGTTCAGCACAACCATACGATACAACATCTTCGCAATCGAAGCGAGCTACTAGAGGAGCGTGCTGCGAAGGAAGCAGACAACTCTGTACGTCTAAGGGAAGAAAACAATCGACTGAGAGAAGAAGTGGCAAGGCTTCAGGCTGAAAACTACAAGACGACCAAAACTCTAGGTGCGGCATTACAAGAAGTAGACGCCCAGTCCGAACGGGTGAAAGAATTTCAAGGCTATATTCGGAAATATAAGCACCGGGTATTTCGCTTGCAGTCGTCTCCGAGTCGTTTTCGAGGCTCACGACCTGCAGTGCATCCTTGAGAAGAGAAAAAGGAAGGCAATCGAGAATGCCAACCGCCACGTGAAGCCCAAGAAAGAAGAGGACACCCTCGTTGTCGTTGATGCCAATTCCCCAGACACGCTATGTCAAGATGGACCTGACTTTGGCTGGTTAGATGAGGCCTGTAGAGTGAAGGGTGACCAACTTGCTGATGCGAGTGATGAGGATGTCAATATGGAGTTTGAGGTGGAAAGTGGAGACGAAACTCGACTTATCGGCTACGACATGAAAGGGAAACAAAGGGTGAGCCACATGGACTTGGACCGCGGGCACTCCATGTTATTGATTGAAAATTCAGGAGAGCCAAGCACCAAAGTCAATTCTGAAATTTAATTCAGATTGGAATCTCGAACGAGAAACCTTGGCTAAGCCATCTCGGAAGCGAAACAAAGAGGTGGGTGCAGGCAAGGTCGTGAGGTTGAAATTGCCAGCGGAGACCGGAACTCCACCATTGGCGATTGACAAAGATGGTCGTGTCAAAGGCACTGTTACCCTTGGCTCTAGGCAAAAATTTAATTCAAAGAATTGACTGTATGCTGGTCGCTGGATTCTCAATACCCAAATACCTATCACTATAATTGTTTACTTACACTGGAATGTATGATAACAATTGTATCAGTAACAATGAAAACCGCTTTGTGCCCACTGACGTGGACACCGACCTGAATTGGCGTCGATCGATATCATTGCTGCGAGGTTTGCCATTCGTCTAATTCAAATGGAATTTACACTACACCGTCAGGTATATGCCAAGATCTCCAGAGTGCACTAATTCATGTGACAGGCTTTCTCCTGCCATCGATCCATTTTGCACGCCCGTTCTTCAAAGCTTCACGTGTGGAATGAACGTGATCACACCAGCGAGCAACTTCAGGTCCCCAGTACCAACCACCTCTTCACGGATCACAGGACCCAACTGATCATCATGTAGGCACGACACCATCGGGTTTTTACCTTTCGCGTTGAGGACGCCGAATCACTCGGAGACGACCAGGACGAAATACTATCCAATAAACGAATGAACTGTAACTACCGCTACATGCTCACATGCTTCTTATCTGCTCGGCATACAGTACGTCGCGCGTACGAGCCGGCCACTCTGGAGACAGCCCGAGGAATGAGCCAAGGTTCTACACCAAAGTTGAGCACGATATCGGGATAATAGATCCGCCAGTGTCGCTCCTGCGCCACTCTGCAGTTGCTCTCTCCATTTGTATTATTGGCAAATGCCGAATGGGCTACACAGTAGTGTAATTAAGGTTCAAGCCACACACACCAAAGGCGGGCACCAGTAGACCGACACTGTACTCTCGACAGCGACAAGATAACGCTGAGACGACGAACGCCATGGCGAGCTCTTTTCACTGCCGCCGAGCATCTTCCTGAACCTGACCTTCTTTTTCAGGCGGAACAAAAAACGGCCCCAACCAACCCCATGAAAGAGCTCCGGATCGAAAAGCTCGTCATCAGTACGTGCCATCGCTCATGACGACGGTGCGAATCACTTACACACATGAACACACAGACATCTGTGTTGGCGAGTCTGGAGATCGCCTCACCCGTGCCTCCAAAGTCCTGGAACAACTGACTGGCCAAACGCCCGTGACCTCCAAGGCCCGCTACACGGTCCGCACGTTTGGCATTCGTCGCAACGAAAAGATCGCGGTCCATGTCACTATTCGCGGCCCCAAGGCCGAGGAAATCCTTGAGCGTGGCCTCAAGGTCAAGGAGTACGAGCTCAGACGGAAAAACTTTTCGGACACGGGCAACTTTGGGTTTGGTATTCAAGAACATATCGATCTCGGGGCGCGGTATGACCCTGGTATTGGCATTTTCGGGATGGACTTTTATGTCGTCATGGGGAGACCGGGGATGCGTGTCGCGAGACGAAAGGAGCGCAAGTCCCGGGTTGGTTTCCAACACCGCGTCACTAAGGACGACACGATGTCCTGGTTCAAGCAGAGATTCGATGGTATCATCCTGGTGAGTAACTACCCTTGTTGTTTAGGTCGCGCTTGGCCTGACTAGTTCCTTTTCCTCGTTCAGAAATAAATGTATTCTCTTCCCTCGCCTCCCACGCAGCACCCACGGAGGGACTCGCCGCTATGTATGCATGGTACCATATGATTACACATGTGCAA
The DNA here is from genome assembly GCA_038089255.1 of Austroboletus rostrupii. NCBI lineage: Eukaryota > Fungi > Basidiomycota > Agaricomycetes > Boletales > Boletaceae > Austroboletus > Austroboletus rostrupii. The sequence goes on from JBBPKM010000090.1 coordinate 17,877, forward strand.
CATGCTTTCGACACCAAAATGCATTGTTTTTTTTTCCTGTTAGGATGAACCGGATGATATTTCACGGCCTGATTTACGGTCACTAATTATAGAGGCCTGGATTGCCTACAGCCATGAGAGATTATTGATTTCGATCGCCCAGTCAAAACCTACAATAACCGTGTAGTACAAGGTGGTACAGTTTAGTGCAGTGCAAGCGTTATGGCAACTAAGGTAAATCCGCAATAATGGTTTATTTAGACTTGACTCTAGTTGACTCAACCGATTCGGATTTTCATTCCTCCCGCCAGGTATGCCGTCCCTTTTGTTATTCTCTCTCATTTATTCGGGTATTCTCCTTTCTCTTTTTTTTTCATTCCGTAGCCCTCTGTGACATTGGTTTCGACCGGAAGGTATGTCAATGTGCGGTGTACCTGCCCTCGACGGACTGGCGACCCAGGCGAACGCAGGCACAGAGGAAAGGTCCAAGAAGAGTTGAAGAGCCAGCCGGCGCGAACCAGAATGCCCTGAAGAAGCCCCCGGGACGTACCTGCGGTGAAACTTTCTGGTGACCAATGTGTCGCCTCCCTGCTGCCATGTCGCGAAGAACGACGTCCACGACGTCCTTGCTGCACGCGCGGCGCCCACACCTACTTCTCGACGTCGCCTTCACAGTGAAAGAAGGCGTGCCCGCAGGAGCCGCTTTTGACACTGCACCACCGGTAGCAAGTAAGTCTAATCCAATGATCAGGGTGACATGCGGACATGTTATAAGATGATTGATCTGTGGATCATAGCCGTGGTCGGCGCCGTCTCGTCCACGACGAGCACCCGCCCAAATTGAGGATCCAAACGACGTTGACATCGTCGGCAGCAGGCCTTTGACGGACGCAAAAACGCAAAGTTCCTCGACAAGATACCTGGCTCAGCGCCGACAATCTCAAATGCGTTCCCAAGACACGTATGTATTGCTGCAAAGAAAGTGTCCAAGTGTCAATAATGACTCCTAACACATGTTCGGACCAACTTTGTTACATGATACAATGTGGATCCAGGAGAATCCTGGCAAGATGGTTGATCAGAAATTACCAGCTGAGGCTGAAAAACAAAATCTATTACGACCGCTTCTTGGCGAACAAGGCGAGCAAAGGAAAGGGAGAGTCATGGTTCTGGAAATCGCAAAGGTCAGAGAGAGCGGTACTACCCAGACGTCGCAGACGTGTTCTAGTGTTGAATTATGATGGCCTCCAAGATCGAAACGGGGGAAACAAAATCCAAAAAGTGGTCCCACGTCGTTGTAGGACCGGGGACCATCCGCTGAACAATCGATGCAATTAGCAATGACGTCGAGCACATGCACCTCATAACAATATAGATAATTGAATAAGATGTCCAACGCTATGTCATGACTTTCCATACCATCGCCATCTCGACACCCTCATCGTCACTGTGTCTTCCCCATCCACAGCCATTTTCGCATCATCCATGGTGTCCGGCGCACCACCTTTGACGACGATAGTGTCCTCATCAAAGGTGAAATCGCTGTCGGACACGCTTGACCGCAACACGCGCATGGTTGGTTTGGGGGTCGCCACAGGCCGTGGGCAGGCCGTCGATGGTGGCCCGGACGACGTCGCGCACATATCCTTGTCCTTGGATATCAAATCCTGCGACATGAACTTGGAGTCGGGGGGCGTCGTCTTCCTGCTCAGTGATGTAGACGTCTTCCCCTGAGAGGGTTCGGCGTGGGTATCCGTTTCTGGCTTTTTCGAGGCCGGAGAACCCGGCGAGTCCACGGCCCGTTCGGGACCGAGCACCGAAAGCGTATATCTCGTCTTGCTGCCTTCCGGCGCGCCCCAAGTAACGACAAAAGTCTCAGTCGTGCTTTCCAGCACGATTCCCCGGGGCGCATCACTAGATTCCATGTCTATATCGCTGTTCCTTTGGCTGTCCCAAACGGCAACCTTGCGACGCTTAGATGGCGGCGGGATAACCGTCGATTCCGGATACAGGTGGGGGAAGAGCGCAGACTGAACCACTTGAGCGTCATATTTAAATCTATGTAATAGACCCCGAGATGGATTGAGCCCCCAAGAGTGGAAAATCAAAGTAAAATACGAGACATACCCGACCCCCGTTTTGCTCTTTTTCCGATCGGGAACACCAAAAGAGATTGTCATCGCTCGCATCTTCTTCGCTTCCTCGGCGATTGCGGTCACCTCGCTCGTCCCTGCCTTTTTCATTTCCGTGAAATCCACGTTCAGCCGTCGCCTCTTTGGTGTATTGGTCACGTCAAATAGTGGTGGGGATGGGGGCGGAGCAAGTCCCAGAATATCAGCACGACGTTGAGCATACTCTGCCAGCCGTTGCGAGCGGTTGCGAAGTCCACGACCAGGAGCGACGTGTGCGTTCTGCTGGGGAGGGGGGAGGTGCGTTAGCCGAAAAAGGCTATCGGTGGACAACGTGGAAACGAACCTCGGTTACATCGACACTAATGACCTCGAATGCGCTCCCATCGTGGCCCCATCCCCATCCACAGCTGACACACCCTCTTCCATCGTCCTCGGCTTCTTCGAAACTACTCATTCGCCCCGCGCTATCGCCCCTCCCTGCGCTATCCTCGCCATAGAACGACTCACCCCATCCACCAATGAAACGACTTGCCCAAACACCACCCGCGTAACAAGGCGGCTGTGGGTCGTTGTTAGAGGAAGAGGTGGAAGGAACCAAGGGGACCGGCGGTGGAAGGGGTGTATTGGTGCGAGTACGAGGAACGCTCGCGGTTCCATTCATGTTACCGTTGGCACTCATACCATTCGTGCCAACGCGACTCTCGTTTTGCCCGTTTTTGACCGCACCAGAGGCAGAAGCCAACGTGGGTACAAGCGCGAGAACGATGCATATCGTCCGACCTTCTTTCTTCGCTCGGGCGATGCCGCTCCACGTTAGTAGGCCAGCATGCACCGCACATTGAATGACGTCAGAGTCGTCTGTGTAGACACGACGTCGTGAATAGGAGTACACCGAGGGAGTATAAGGAAAAGGTGGCGGCGGAGGCAAGCCACCGCCCCAAAGGCGGAACTTCTGAGGTCGGGCAGGTGGCAGAAAAGATGGCGGAACGAGAACGGTAATGCGAAGTTCAGTGGGAATTTGAGTCGCTACGGTAGTAGGTTGCGGTGTAGAAGCGGACGGCAAGGGACCTAAGCTGGGACTGGCTTCAACTGGTTTGTCCACCTCAACGACAGGCGTAGGGATCCATTCCGGGAAATAATAAGGAAAGGGCGCCCGTGGCCAAACGTAGGTTCCAAGACTGACAAATGGCTTCTTCTCTCTTTCCTTCCTGGCTTTGGCAAGTTCCTCGGCGCTGGGCATACGTTCAAGCATCTCCAGACGTTCGCGTTCGAGCATTTCCTGTCTTTCGCGCTCGAGAATATCGAAATTTTCACGTTCCAACCTCCCGAGGCGCTCACGCTCCATGATATCCAGTCCTGTGAGTCTGTCGCGCTCCAAGAGCTCGCTGATTTCCCGTTGCAACATCTCGAAGCGTTCTCTGACCTCGATACGTTCACGATCGATTTCCGGCTGCTCGGCCTCGCGGCCTGGAGTATTCATCGGCTCTCGCTCTCTGTCCATCATAACGATCCGTTCGCGTTCCATGATTTCCAGTCGCTCCTTTTCTCGTTTTTCAATCAATTCACGATCCACAACTGGGCCAGCAGCTCGTTCGTCACGATCGCGCTCAAACGCCGGTGCATCAAGGACTTTCCGATCCTTGTCACCTTCCCTGTCCCTGGAAGGGCCGGGTCCGCTGGAGCTAGCAGTTTCGAGTCCCTGTTCGCGATCCCGTTTCATTAGCTCGCGCTCTCTCTCTCGTTCAAATGCTTCCACCCGTTCACGTTCTGGCAAATCGAAGGGATGGGGTCGCATAGGCATGCGTTCAGAATCACCAGGGCGGTCCAAATTATTCCTCTCGCGCTCCACGACGACACGTTCGAGAGGCATATTGCGTTCCCGCTCCATCAAAACCGTATCTCTTTCTACTATTCGTTCTCTTTCGAACCTCTCCCGGTCGGTGAAGACACGATCAGGTCTGTCCGAGAATGCCATACGATCGCGCTCGTATGGCGCTCTCTCTCGTTCGCTGTCGCGTTCTGGCATGGACGTCCTGTCTCGGAATTGTCGACGATCCATATCGCGCTCTCTGTCCCGTTCCCAGGGATGCCGTTCGCGTTCGTTGGCGAGCTGAAGTTCACGT